>JAZGTJ010004197.1:0-31885 GCA_036877575.1 Botia almorhae | reverse complement strand
TTTGAGTTTTGAAAGTAATTTACATGCTCATGTAAATACTCACAAACCAGTCTTGTGTTTTGCATTTTTGGGACAGAATCAAATCCCACCCTCAACACCTTGCTGCCTTCACCTGGTGCCTGGCCCTACAGTGCCTCAGAGAGCCCCCTCAACAACGCACACAACCCAGGTACACAAGCCCTCTGTAGTTCACATTATAATGCTCACATCATTTCCCACTTGCCCTCTAATGAAGACAAGTAGGAATTTATAAGCCTAAATCCACAATTTGTGTCCTGCATGAATAGTTTGGAGGAATTAAGCTTTATGTATATGTTTATGTTCCCACAGCTAAGTACACAGACTACAAGCCCAGCTGGCCCCCTGAGCCCATAGGACACAACAAGCCTTGGAAGACCAATCGTAACAGCTCCCATCTGCCACGCCCACCTCCTGGACTGACCCATCAGAAACAGCCCTCTGTGTCTCCCTGGGCAGGTGGAGGCCCACGATTGGGTAGAGGCTGGGGAGGCTCCGGGGGCAGCCCAGAAACCAGATTTGGGCCTGGTAATAGAACACCTTACAAACTGTAAACGTATACTACTGTAAAACATTTAACAGTTATTAAAAGACAATGTTTAATTTTATCTAGAGTTATGCCTGGTCTGTAGAAAAATGATTTGTATTATAAGGTGATGTCTCGGTGACTGTATGTTGCTAATGAAATAGTAATTGTTTTAACATTTGTAATATCACAGCATGATGCATTTCCTCTCAATCTGTGTTTTAGGTTCTGCGTGGAGTGATGGAGGAGCCTCTAGGGGGAGCTGCTGGCTAGTGCTGAGTAATCTCACCCCTCAGGTATGCATGCTGTGACGTTGTTAGCACACATTTTTCAATCATTTCTCAATCGTACAATGATTTCTCAAATGTTACTGTTGTGTAATTTACTCTGTAGATTGACGGCTCCACCTTGCGGACTATCTGTATGCAGCACGGGCCGTTGTTGACCTTTCACCTCGGTCTGACCCAAGGTAGCGCTCTGATTCGCTACAGTACTCGGCAAGAAGCAGCCAAAGCCCAGAGCGCACTTCACATGTAAGTGTCTGCAAATCCTTATCTTGACACAGATCTGTTAGATTTCCTGTAACTCATCTGGTAAAACATAGCGCTAGCAACGTCAAGGTCATGGGTCGATTCCTAGGGGGAAGAATGTAATGATAACATTTAAAGCCTAAATGATCTGCAAGTCTGACAAATGTACAATGGACAAAAAATAGTAAACGTAGCCTTACAGTCACTTATTTTTCATATAATTGTTTATGTTTTTCTCGAACCAGGTGTGTTTTGGGTAATACCACAATCCTGGCTGAGTTTGTGAGCGAGGAGGAGGTCGCTCGTTATTTTGCACATTCCCAGGCCGGAGCTGGCGGGAGCAACAGTGGAGGAGGTGGGGCTGGCGCGGCTGTCTCCGGGCCGGCGGGTGTGGCTGGATCATCAGGAGCGGGTGCGGTCGGTACCATCAGTGCTGGAAGTGGTGAGAGAGAACGGGCCGGAGTGGGAAGCTCAACAGCAGGAGGAAGTAACAGCAGCGTTGGGACGGGGCCTCCGGGCTCCACCTGGCAGGGTTTGGATGGTACTGGCAGCTCCCCAGACCCAGCCTCTGCTCAGGGAGCAGGCTTGAGCATTTTCGCTCAGTGGAGCAGCAATGGTGTTGGTGGTAGTGTGGGCAGCAACGCAGGAGCCGTTGATCCTGGCAGAGTGGGGCTGTGGGGAGGCATGACTCCAGGGTATACAAGCAGCAGCCTGTGGGGGTCTCCGGCCATGGAAGATCGACACCAGATGAACAGCCCTGCGGCACTGTTGCCTGGAGATCTGCTGGGGGGAGGGGCAGACTCGATCTGACTGATGCACACGCAGACAAATAGACATACAGCAACACGCACATTCATAACAGATTATATAAAGTAACAGTTATCCTCCTATATTATCATAAAGACATGCAGGAATGTAGGAACATTCATCACAATACAGGCGATTTATGCGCATACTGTATTTGCCCTCGGTAACTGGATGGGTATACAATGCATAAATATACAGCCAAGTATTTAGTATACATTTGTAACACCTGTGTAGACGAGATTCAAAGATAAGCACCCAAACAGCAAATAAACACTTCATAATCTAAAGAAACTGACCGAACTGCATTACAAAACCTAGCAAGATGCATTAAGACAACTATATAGACAACACTGGTTACAAATGTACACACACTGTTTAACACCAGTTTTACCCGAGCAGTGTTCCAAAGCTCTGTTCCTCATAGTCCAAGCTCCACAACAAAGCCCATCCACGGGAACATGGAGGAGCAGCGTGTGAAATGCAACATTTGATGCGAGTCAGGCAGTACCGAGTTAGCTACCAATATACACACACCAACATCTCATTTCTTACCCTTAAATGAAGACGGCAGCAAGACTTGAACAGGACGGGCAAACAGTTGGACTCAAATACCGACTCGACTGGAGGAATCCTAAATCTTGAGGTCATACAGAACACACTCGCAAAGGAGAGGCAAGACAAAGAAAGGACAAAAATATGCATCGTACAATTTTCGTTGAACAGTCGGCATAGAGGACGATACATCGTCACGGCTCCATTTTTACGCAGACTTAAATTACTCGAAACACTGTTCTGATGTCAGACAAAACTGTATCTCGTTGTCTTTCATTTTAAATGATGGTGAAATCCAGATTTGTTTTTGTTCCAAACGCTGACCTCGTTTTTTCTTAATCAAGTACGTTGTCATAACGACGATCACTTGGATGTTACTTATAGCTGTACAAGGTGCCCTATCTGCCCGTGCGCGCGTGAGGGAAGAGGAGGTGACGTCCGGGGTGTCCGCGAAGCAGCAATGAATGTGTGGCAGTCAGAGATTAACAGAAATGGAGAATTTACAAAGATCAGTGCTGGATGAGGGAGGCGAGCGAACGTATGAGTGACGGCTTATTTCAAGTGTTCGTTGTCTAGGTGTGCATGATGCGTATGCAGGCGTGGCTGTGTGTGTGTGGTTGTAGACGGCAAGTTTAAGAACAATGGCACTAATGAATATTTCTTAAGTTGTGGTTTTAGCAGCCTTTTTTTGTTTTATATATTTGTCTGAATTGCAATAATAATAAAGAAAAAAGATTTTTTTAAAGATGCAACCAACTGAAGGCATTCATACTGAAACATGGAACATGCCAAACCTTGTTGTACCAAGCTGAGCTGGATGGGTGTTTTAGCAACACTTTAAAGTTACCTGTTGTTTATTTTTGTTGTTGTGTACCATTATAAATTAAGGCGGGCTTTATCACTCGTTTTCAGGTTTTTGTTTCTGATTTTACAAAAGAAGTTAATTTAAAAAAAAGAACAAGACAATTAATAAAGGTTGAATTTCATTTTGTCGTCAACTGTGTGTATTTTTTTATTCATTCATTATATTTTGTGGACAACAGAGCATGTTCATAAATTTTAAACCGTTTCATTCTTACAGCTAAAATAAACTCTTGTATTGTAATATTAGAGTTATTGTTGTAAATACTGGACTATTGTTATTTATCATCATTATTTTAAAGATCCATGACTATTCTTAAAGATGTCATAATTGTTATTATTTCTTAGGATGATTATTAATGTAAACGTCTTATTTTGGTCATGTTGAGTTTAGATGAGAAAATAGGCCTATAACCGTTAAGTTACAGGTACAGCTTATCAGTTTACATTATATTGTATTTTTAGTTCTTCCCTGATAACAACTTTGGGACGAAAGGCTGTAGTCATAGATGTCGAAAAGGACGTAATTATTAAGTATTTCAGTTGTGAAATATGCTGAAATAAACGAAATCGCTGTTTTGCAGCTTTTACAGGTCAGTACAAAATCTCACTATCACTTTTATTTTAGCATGTGTAAAAGGTTATGCGCGTAATGCACGCATTTTGGAAAGCCCAAAATGTAGAACTTAAACTAATTCAGGTGTAAATGGTGTTTATTTTATATATGCATCATAGTCATATATTATGATACGTATATAATTTATAATAAACGGAGAAATGAGTTTTTTGCAGTGTGGATGTAGTGCGCACGCCAAGCGCGCTGCCCCTTGAAGTGATCCGGGTCCTTCCGCTAGTTTGTGAATGACATCATTTCTGCGAGAAGTGCGCTGGGATACAAACAAGGGAGGCTGCTGCTCGCTAGCCTGCTAGTGCATGTAGGTCAATCCGCGTACCGCGATATTAAATCACGGGTTTTAACTGGTGAGGTGGGAAGCAGAGGTAGGAATTACACCTGTGATGAGACGTTTAAAATTACGCTTGCACTCTTCGCTGTCCAGGGTCCTGTCTTACGAGCGCAAGATTGTCGATTAGCCTGACTTTTCCATCACCCTCACGTTAGGTAAGAAAAGATGTTACGCGTTTAAGGTCATATCCGGATGTGGGTATATAAGATATATTTGCCTTTTGTGAGTGATTGTAAGCGATCGGTAAGTGAAATCTCGGAGTCAACATGTTCTTGGGTGCGGCTGCTACAAAATTGGCTGAAAACCACTGAATTCAGATGTGTCTTGCGTGTTAAATTTGCAAACGCCTCGAAAAGGCCTTTCTGAACAGATCAGTCGTGATTCTGGCGTTATAGTTAATCGCAGCGTCCAGATTTAAGCACGCATTGATGATCTGTGATGGTGTCGAAGATGAGATATTAACCTGTTCATTGCAGCTTCAGTGAAATTTAACAACAGGACTGTTCACGTCACATGACTTGAAAAATGTCAGATGTAAGATGACGGCTAGTGCTGACTACATGTACGTGTTTATAAATGACATCAATCGGAGCTGGTGTTAGCTATGATATATAAGGAATGCTAAAATATGCAGAATGCTGTCTTGCAGCTGTGTGTAGATGCATTTTACCTATGGAGAAGGAAAATATAGCTTGTTTCTGCACAATACTAATATATTGTGTGATTCTAAGGCTGTTTTAAGGAAAAAACATGGAGTTACGTGTTGGGAGCAAATATCGTCTGGGGCGAAAGATTGGAAGTGGCTCGTTTGGTGATATTTACTTGGGTAAACATATATTATTTACATTAATTCACAATTGATCTGGAGTTCTTGAGATTTTGCGTGACATTGGGAACAAAATGTTTCAGGTGCAAATATCACATCTGGAGAAGAGGTGGCCATTAAACTGGAGAGCGTGAAGACCAAGCATCCACAATTACATATCGAGAGCAAGTTCTATAAGATGATGCAGGGTGGAGGTGAGAGAACTGAATTACAAAACAACTTCTACCGGTTTAATAATTGATGCTGTGAATGGTTTGCGAGGAATGTTTCCTTAATCTCCTTCCAATCACAGTGGGTATTCCCTCGATCAAATGGTGTGGTGCTGAAGGCGACTACAATGTCATGGTGATGGAGCTCCTGGGTCCAAGCCTGGAGGACTTGTTTAACTTCTGCTCCAGGAAATTTACACTTAAAACTGTCCTACTGCTTGCAGATCAGATGGTAACTGCACTGAAATTATGAAAACAATTTTAAAAAGCAAATCATTATTAATGATTATATATAATGAAATATATAATTGTCTGCTATAATAGCAGTTAGCAATTATATAGATTATATATTACGAATATAATTATTGATTATTATCAACAATAATAATTATTATCTGCATTGTTGGGAGAGTTTGACTGTGGAGTTATATGCAATATTAAATCTAAAAAATTATTAGTGTAAATATAAAGTTGTTAACCTGTGTGTATTATGTGTAAATATAGAATAACCTGGTTATATATTTTGTGTTTTGTACACATGGTACAATTGTTTTTGAAACGTTCATGAAATACTGTTCGTTCATGAAATACTGTTCGTTCATGAAATACTGTTCGTTTCTCTATCCAGATCAGCCGAATCGAGTACATCCACTCCAAGAACTTCATTCACAGAGACATTAAACCTGATAACTTCCTAATGGGGCTCGGCAAGAAGGGAAACCTGGTCTACATCATAGACTTTGGCTTGGCCAAAAAGTACAGAGATGCCCGCACACATCAACACATCCCATATCGCGAGAACAAGAACCTGACCGGCACTGCCCGCTACGCCTCCATCAACACTCATTTGGGCATCGGTAAGAGCACAAGGGGGTCACTGCCATGCAATCTGGTAATAAAATTTTTGCCTTCTGGAATTCCATATTTCCTTGCTTTATCCGCAGAGCAATCTCGGCGGGATGATCTGGAATCTCTGGGCTATGTTCTCATGTACTTTAATTTGGGTTCTCTTCCCTGGCAAGGCCTCAAAGCGGCCACTAAAAGACAGAAGTACGAGCGAATCAGTGAGAAAAAGATGTCAACGCCCATTGAGGTTCTTTGCAAGGGCTATCCATGTAAGTAGATGAAAGCATTGATATTATGTGTAAACGTAATGTAAACGTTATGTTAATGAACCCACTACTGTTCCCGCTACTGTAATATTGTTCTGGTCACTCCACTTGTTCTTTAATATTTCGGCAGCTGAATTTTCAACCTACATGAACTTCTGCCGCTCACTGCGCTTTGATGATAAGCCAGATTACTCCTACCTGAGACAGCTGTTCCGGAACCTTTTCCACAGACAGGGATTTTCCTACGACTACGTGTTTGACTGGAACATGCTCAAATTTGTACGTCCTTTAAACACCCTACATTACATAATGCAGAACCGTTTAAGTACAGTACAGCATACTGTAAAGTAGCTGTGCTCGATTCTGCTGTAAAAGATCTTACTAAAGAAGTTGGTTCTTAACACGTTCCTACACACCTGGCTTTTAGGGAGATGCAATTAGCTGGATCAGGTGTTTATGAAGGTTAAATGTATACATCGCTAAAAGGTAGCTCCCTGGAAGCAAGATTGAGCACCTATACTGTACGGTCAAGTACGGTAAATTTTAATAATATTGTTTACCTTGGGGGTTCCTCTGGCTTGGTTAGGGCTCCAGCAGGACAGCAGAGGATAAAGAGAAGGAGCAGAGGGGAGAAGGAGAGGAGAGAGATGAGAGGACTGCAGGTGGACCGCAGGGGTCGGCTGCTCGTGCTCTTCCCTCTGGCCCCAACCTCCCAGCTCCTAACAGGGTCCGCAATGGCCCAGATCCAGCCAGTTCAACACCTGCCTCACGTGTTCCTCAGTCTGGTGAGTCTGAGGAGGCATTATTGGTGTCAGCTCTATTTCAGAGCAGGTTATTTTTGTAGACGTATTTGGGTTTCCTTGTGACTCTTTTATGCTGTTGTTTATCGCAGTCAGCACACTGAAGTCTCTCGTTTTCTTCAGGAAATGCGTCTCCGAGGGCAGGTCGAGGAGCCGAGCGGGAAAGGAGAGTCTGTTTACGGCTCCACCGCGGAGCTCCTGCCAACGCCTCCCCCGACCTCCCCCTGCGGCATGATCAGATCCGCATCACCCCCCCACAGGTTGCGTTTACACCTTGCTGCTTCACTTCACTTTTTGCTATTGCCTCTGTTACATCTCTTCTGTCTCTCTCACAGGTCAGTGTTCCATTCGACCACATGGGGAAATGAGCTGTGACTCTGTCATTTACTGTTTTTTTAGGAGGTAGGGCATACAAACGTTACTCCTTATAAAAATTATGTGTTTTAATATTGAAGTAAATAATGTTCTAATACAATTAATAGAGATTGGATGGAGGTTAAAATGAGTTTGTATGCTTAATTTTGCAGGATTCCAACAGATAACTCCCCCAAAGCATTTATATTCATCTTTCTATGTAAAATGGGAGTGTGGTCCTGAGGTTTATGTGTAGACAAGAGGCAGAAGAAAAGGAACCACACTTTTGTAATGAACAACACGCTCCCCCGTCCTCACACACTGCGGGTCGTTGCTGCTGGGAGGAGACATTGAAGTTACAGACGCATGAATGACTGTTGGACGGTGGACGAGCAGATTTAATGAGGACCACAAGAGATCTTAGATGTGGCAAATAGAATTTTTACCTCCCACCTGATAATGGTCTTTGGCTGTTCTCTGTTTTGTCTGAAATCCTGGAAAACAGAAGGATTTCAGACTAAAATCCTGTGGGACAGACAAAAACCCTGTTGGACTGTAAAGATAAAATTGATTATTAGTAGAGTCTAAGACATGTATCCCTCGCACTGTTATTTTAACACACAAAAAAAAGTGTTGTATGTTGATACCTTACTGATGTATAAGATGTCGTGGAACCATCCTTTCCATGTTAAATATTAAATATGCAAAAGTTAAGAATTTTCAAGGATGTTTTATCCAGTTAAACTGGTGTTTGGCCTGTAGACTTAATTGAACGGATCTGGAATGATTCTGCGGATAACTAACATTTTTGGAGGTATTAAAATCATTTCAAGTCTATAATAAACTAAATTAAATATCAATTTGAGCAACATTACAGGCCAGAAGTTCTGTCTTACAAATGCAACAATGTGGTATACAGAGAATTTAAAATGAAGATTCCTGCATTGACCTTGGCCATGACAAAACTCATTTATAAATAAACGCACATATTACAAGTACTAAGCGTTTCAGCTTGTTTAAACTCGTGAAACTTTAATACCAACGTTAAAAGCAGCCATTAAAATAACATACAAAATTCCTAAAATCCTAATAAACCAACGAGGACGTGTAGCGTTACACAACTGTTTTAAAATGCAGTAATTATGTTAGGTTGCGTCACGCGGATGATGACTTTTATTTTGAAATATCTGAAGCCATAACTTAGAAAAAAGTAAAACGCTTAGTGTTGTGGCTGCCTTCACTGCTGCTTTTTTCCCCGTTAAACTAATCCGCAAGACGTTTTATTCAGTGGGAAAGAATAAATTACCCATCGACAAATTAAGACTGAATTTAAAGACGTTTAAAAGAGTGTACAATGGATCATAAAGGTTCAAAGTCGAGTTGAATACTACAAAAGAACAAATTAAAGGACAGAGCGCAGATTTTCCAGCAGGGACGATCGACGCTGGAATTTAATCATGTGGCGATGATGGCTTTCAGGATTTAAAACCAAATCTGATCCTTTGTGCACGTCGCATAATTTTGAATCCGCGTTTATGTTGTTGGTAAGTTGTTTATATCTCTATAATAATATATAAAATACATTGAACATAACCGGGCAACGAACTTTGCGAACTAAGACGTTCTAGATAATTTACACGAAGAAGCTTTGAGGGCTGGAGACATGAAATACATGATGTGATGTTTATGTTAATATGAGTTGAGCCTTTATTTGGGGTTTTCCGGTTGTTTCTATGAGAAAACATTGAATGTTTTACTAAAACGAGGTGAGAATTAAATGCGCAATTTGACGAAACCCGTTGAGATTTACTGAGATTTTTAAAACTGAGATTTAGTTAGTTAGTTACTATATCAGTTGTTTTTTATACTGCTGGTTGCTCATCTTTCAGACTTTTAGATTTAAAACTTGCCGTCATACAATGTACAGTGTAGACGTGGCTCTG
The DNA here is from genome assembly GCA_036877575.1 of Botia almorhae. Lineage (NCBI taxonomy): Eukaryota > Metazoa > Chordata > Actinopteri > Cypriniformes > Botiidae > Botia > Botia almorhae. The sequence goes on along the minus strand of JAZGTJ010004197.1, from coordinate 22,382 downwards.
TTACACTGTCTAATTAATGTCAAAAGGAAATTATTCTCAGATATTTATAACTAGTATTTTCTGGCTGAAATTAGTTTCAAAACATTGCGTTTCCGCTCTGTGCTGTACGTAATGTTCAGTGACATCACAGGAAGCGTCATGGTTCATTACTTTATCATACCGTGTAAACCACTCCTCTTATTTCCGTGATTCACTTAAAAACCTTATGTCCACACTTTACAGCTTTTGAGACGTGCCGTGTCCGATCGGTTTGGGGAGAAAGCTGCGGGGATGGCTCCTGGATCGCTGGCCACAGTGGCTCCTACGGGGCCCAACATTTCGTGGTTTCCAGAGGCTCCCCTGCTCACACCAGAGCAGCCCATCTTTCTCATGACAACCACAGCCCAGGCGCTGTCCGGCTTCTTTGTGTGGACAGCACTTCTGCTTACCTGCCACCAGGTAACCCGCCATTGAACCTGATGGATCCCTTACTGTGTTTTAGCCAATGTGTTTCAATGTGTTTGGCCTTGTTCTTCATAGATCTACATGCACCTACGGTACTACAACTCTCCCAAGGAACAGAGGCATATAGTGCGCATCCTTTTCATCGTCCCAATCTACGCCTTTGACTCCTGGCTCAGCCTTCTTTTCTTTACTAATGACCAGTACTATGTTTACTTTGACACGGTCAGAGATTGCTATGAGGGTAAGTTTTCATTTTCTGCTGTCCGTGCTCCTTGAGCTTTAAATGTGACACCACGGCACCTGTTTACAGCCGACTTCTACAGCGGTGCAGCGCGGCTGTTGCGCTCTGTACTTCTTAGCGCTTAGACTGTAGTCAGCTGGGATTTTCAGAAGCGATTGTTGCATAGTAACCACGTTTAGCATGCATGAGTGGAGAGGGCACAGAGGAAACCTTCTCGTTGCTATGTTTTTATATTCACTGTCGCTCGGTTAGGTACAAAATTACATTTACATTTATGCATTTGGCAGACGCTTTTATCCAAAGCGACTTACATTGCATTATACTATACATGATTCTGAGTATGTGCAATCTCTGGGATCGAACCCATGACCTTGGCGTTGTTAACGCCATGCTCTAACCACTGAGCTACAGGAAAGCTAAATGCCTAAATGTCAGACATTTAGCTGAAAGCTAAATTAAATGTGATCTGGATGAGGTGGAAAGGGAGAAGGTGATTGGATGACTGTCATCCACAGTAACTACATCATATCTTAAGCTGCACTCAGTGCTGTATGACTCCAGACACGGAAGCAGCAAACTACCGGGAGGAGCAGCTGTGGCCGCAGGGTGCTCTTGCTATATATAGAGTCGAACTCTCACATGCAGTGATTCACACATACACTGCTTAACAAAGCAAGACATGGGGACAAATTAACACCCACTGGTGATGCTCCTGATGAATGAAACGGTTCAGCAGTATTTTGGTAAGCAGTCAAATATGCTTCTGTAGAAGCTGTGACAAAGTGTGATTTGTAGCTCAACATTAAAAAAGCTCAATCGCCACATTTCCAGGAAAGAACTACATTACCCATAAGCCTTGAGAGAGAACCACCCATCACAGATGTTAGCATGGCCAATAAGTATTAATCATTTTGCAATAAGTAAACAATGACCTCAAATCAGTGGTTTAATGTTGTACAGACTTTTATTTTGAGCACTGCGTCATAGGATGAGTAATTCATTTTTGTTTGCTTATGTTGTGAATCATCTCCAGCTTGTTGGTTTGGTCCATACATTTTTAGTAAAGGTTTTTTATACTCCGTATGGAGAAAATGAATGTGATGATACTTCTAAAGCCAAGGCTGCTGAAAAGAGTCACCGTTGTGCTCGGTTATATGAAACATTTGGAAACCAAAAAGGAACAGAAAGAAGAAAATATTTGGAAATGAACGAAAACGAATGAAAATTAGTTTTAAAATGTACAAATGTAGTTTAAAAATAATCGAAGTAATCGACAGTTTTATCTTAAGTCTACACATTTAATTAGCTAAAAATGTTTGTACATACTGTCTGTTTTCTCCAGGTGAAATTATTACTGACTAGCATGAATTACGTTATTATAAGCAGACTGTTTACTTTAGCAGACCACAGGGCGTTACCGACCTGTACTATAATCTCTGGTGTAGAAAGGAACATTATCTGCTCAAAGCATAAAGAGTCTTTGGTAGCCTGGGCTGATAGTCACATGGGGAGTTTTATCATGCACTGCCGTGTCATTGTTCAGCACTATTCTATTGTTGGTGTTTGGTGAAACACAGATGAGGGATTTAAACAGAAAAGCATCCTGTGATAACTGCTGGTATCACAGTATGAGGTTAAACCGCTTTAGAGAACTTCGGTTGACTGCTTTGCGCGCGACATTTTTACTACCAAATGTTGTTATTGTAAAATCCTCAATCAAAGCTCGAGCTGACTTAAAACTAATCGCTAATCTGACTGAAGTCTTGTTTCTTGTGTGATTTAAACATGTATTACTTTACTTACTTTACACACTTGTGTGTGTTTTTGTCTTTACTGGACATGCCAATCTTTGTTTTTTTGCAGCATTTGTGATCTATAACTTCTTGAGTCTTTGTTATGAATATCTTGGAGGTGAGAGCGCCATCATGGCCGAGATCAGAGGAAAACCCATCAAGTAAGCGTCACACTTCACTCGTTCTCTTTGAGTCCCTTTTCTTATTGATGTTTTAATAAGACCTCATGTGTTAATGTACATCACATACTTTATGTATGTGTTAAGTAAGCTAGTTCACTCACTACTATATTTACCTGTTTTTTTAAGTTCTGTTTTTATGCACTAGGCAATTTATACTTAATACATAAATACATATACATATGTATACTTAGTATATACAGTACTTAATATTCGTGTGTGTGTGTGTGTGTGTGTGTGTGTGTGTGTTCTGCTGCAGGTCCAGCTGTATATATGGAACATGTTGTCTCTGGGGCAAGACCTACTCTATTTGCTTCCTGAGATTCTGCAAGCAGGTTGTCTTACTATACCTGACATTTGTCTTTACAGTACATTCCATAATGTTCATAATACCAGCACTGGGGGGTTGCAACTGAAGTGCCCTTGAGCAAGGACCCCCAATTGCTCCCCGGGCGCAGTAATGTGCTGCCCACTGCTCCGTGTGTGTGTTCACGACTTAGTGTGTGTTCACTTCTCACCAGTGTTGGGTTAAATGCAGAGGTCACATTTCGGGTATAGGTTACCATATCTGACAAATAAGTCACTTTCATAAGAATTAATGCCGTGTAAAAGCTGTTTTTCTAGATTTTTTCCCTTTGTATTCTTGCAATAGCCTTAAATAACCCTGTAACCATAGTGACAGTGACTAAAGGGAAAAATATTACCACTTTCAGAACACTGGAAAGTTATCACATTTGACACAATGTTATTTAATGAGTTCGTCTATCAGATCTGGATTAACAGACAGTAGCTTTGTTGTTTTTAGCGCTAATAGTGATAGACAATTTATTCCAGTTTTGTTCACACACCACAGATTTATCAAACTCTCCATTCAAATACCAGTGCGAATGAATCCTGTTAGGCAATCGCTTCGGTTCTAGAACAGTTTTCAGAAGCTGTTCACAGAAGCCGCGTCGAAGCAGTTTTTCTAGATTTGCTGGTTTATTTCACAGGCAACTTTACAGTTCTGTGTCGTCAAACCGCTGATGGCCGTGATCACAGTCATCCTGCAGGCCTTCGGGAAATACCGCGACGGCGACTTCAAGTACGCGCTTCTCATACCGCGTCTAATACGCGACCACGTTTTGAACGTAAGACTCCAGATCACGGGTATAAAACAGGCCTTTTGTTTCTGAACTCACAGTGTCGCCAGTGGTTACCTGTATGTGACCATCATCTACAACATCTCCGTCAGTCTGTCCCTCTACGCCCTCTTCCTGTTTTACTTCGCCACTCGAGACCTTCTCAGCCCCTACAGACCTGTGCTGAAGTTCTTCATGGTCAAATCGGTCATCTTCCTTTCCTTCTGGCAAGGTGAGGAAATGTTACACCCACAAACAAACAAAATCTTGTTGTCTACATTAAGTGTGTAGAATAATATAGGTATGAATATGTTGTGGTCATCTCATTGGTCTTTCAGGTATGCTGCTGGCTATTCTGGAGAAGTGTGGTGCAATTCCTCAGATCAGCTCTGCTGAGGTTTCCGTCGGTGAAGGAACTGTTGCCGCTGGTTACCAGAACTTCATCATTTGCATTGAGATGTTCTTCGCCGCCTTGGCCCTGCGACACGCGTTTACATACAAAGTCTACATGGACAAGAGACTGGATTCCCTTGGTGAGAAAACACAAGTTTTGAAATATATATTATTGTTGAATTGGAATATTATTCTGTCTCAACATTTTGCCACAACGATAATGACTCTTTCCGTACTTTTCCTGTCTTTTCCTGTTTTTCCTCATTCTGTAATCATTCCTTCATTATCCATTCATTAAAATTGTCTGTTCTGCTCTCTTTACGTCTGTCTTTGGCTATATTTCAATTTTATTTCCCTCAATCCCATCATGCCTTGCAATATACTCCCCCACCCCTTTCTTTTCTGTCGTTTCATGCTGCGTTTTAAAGGCCCTGTTCGTACATATGGACAGTACGGTAGGCTGCAGTTTCTGATAATAACCCTCTGTTTTCACTCTTTGTTGATGTGGTGACTGTGGCTGTATTCAAACAGGAGTGGTTTGAATACTATCTGTTTGATTTACTTAAAACAACCAAAGTCAAGTCCCTTTGTATTCTTGCAATAGCCTTAAATAACCCTGTAACCATAGTGACAGTGACTAAAGGGAAAACAGATTACCACTTCCAGAAAACACTGGAAAGTTATCACATTTGACACAATGTTATTTAATGAGTTCATCTATCAGATCTGGATTAACAGACAGTGGCTTTGTTGTTTTTGTCTTTTCCTTCGTTGGTTTTTGAAACCATTTACATTCATCTGCAACTAATTAATGTCCTTCTCTCTCTCAAGGTCGCTGTGCCCCCATGAAGAGCATCTCCAGCAGCTTGAAGGAGACCATGAACCCTGGAGACATGGTCCAGGATGCCATCCACAATTTCTCCCCAGCCTATCAGCAGTACACCCAGCAGTCGACCCTGGAGCAGGGAGTCACTGCCCCACCGGTCTCCCGTAATCACAGCTCCATAAGCTCCAGGGACAATGAGAAAACCCTGCTGTTGAGCTCTGATGATGAGTTTTGATTCACTCACACTTATTCCTAAGCAAACGTACTTAGTAAGGGACCGTGTATTGCTGCGTGTATTGTCATGGTGATGTTATGTTAACATAGTTAATATAATAACATAACATAAACAACTAATAAACCAATTTATGGCTGTAGTGCAGTAGAATATGGATTTATGCTACTTACACCTGCTTAGTTCTGACATGTCAACAGACTTCAATTCATGTTTGTTTATACAAAGAGTCAAATAATACATTCAGCTGTACTTGGAATTTATAGCCAAATTATGAGACGTCGTCTGACTCTTTAGTCTTTGTATCTATGTTTTGTACGCTTGTAGTTTTACATGGGGGTGTTTAAAGATCCCGACGTATTTATACGCGCATTTGCCAGCTCAGTTCGGCACAGTTTCTTTGTTTCCAGGTTCAAATGCACCTTTGCTTTGTTTCAACGGCGTTTATAGCTTCCCAGGTGATTTAAAGGGAGGGTGTGGCCGCGAGTGAGGGGTGGGGAGACCGTCGGCTCTTTGTAACACGCTGCTGTTGTTTTGACCGAATCGAGGGACGGTACAGGAGTGGCTGATGGTCCGTAAGATTACATATTTATAGAGGTGAGCGGCGCTCGGCTGTCTGGACTATAAGGGCGTAATCGGGGCAATACTTGCTTGGTACACGTTAGCACACACTTTTATTAAAGCACAGCCACCCTGGAGGGCCACGGTTTAAGCTGCAATCCAGGTTAGCGGAACAGTTTAAAAATAGTTAATTGAGGTTATGCTCCTAGAGTACTGACGCTTGGGGGCAAGATAGCTTTCCCAAAGAATGTCTGTGCGACAGTATTGCTTCGTAGCGCTTTCAAATGCCATCGATTTAATCCGTTATATGTGGAGTTGAGAATAAGCAAATGTATGATTTGCAATCTAATAAAGCAGTTAAAAATAGGCACTTTTTCTAGATATCCCACGTATATCAGTTCGCATAGACGCATACGCACGCTCATGGCTTATCTTTATAGATCACTGACACATCCGTCATCGCGTTTATTCAGATAGCACAAGGCCCTCCATGACCAAGCTTTATGCTTGTGGTTGGTTAGATATTAACTGCTGTCCTATGCTTTTATTGGTACAATGTAGGCCAGTATAAGAACAATGCAGCTGAAACCAAGTACCTGCCTGTTAGTTTGCTTGTGTTTTGCAGAGTATTCTTTTAATGAAGAGATTTTCTTTTAATATAGATGCTATTGTAACTTGCATTAAGTAAGTTTTGTATATTTAGGGGAAATCCAAATATGCTAGTATATTTTGGCAAGCTATCGATGTATTTTCTGACATAAATTGATTAAAAGTAACAAAGATATAGGAAGTTCTGTTTCGTTTAAAAAACAATATTTTGAAATATGAAATATTTTGTAGCAACACTAAGAAAGTTAAATATTTTCTTTGTACTGTCGTGTTATTTTAAATGAAGCATTATGTATTACTTTGTCAAAGATTTTGCTTGTATTTTTTCCCTTTTATGCTCTCACACACATCTAGGAAACAATAAAGAATTTTGTCAGTATATATATATCATTTTGTTTTGTTCTGTAGACTTCAAACAATAAACGCATGTAATTCTATGTACAATATATACAACATTTATTTCAATTAAATGATATAAAATAGACAATGTATTTACCATAGAAAAATACAGGTAATAAATACAAACAACATTTTTTTTGTGCTTTACCCTTTTACAAAACATTCGACACATTGGAAGCAACAGTATTGTGGGGCATGACATTACCAGGTTAGCGGATTCTCATTGAAAATGACATTAGAAAAATCACAAGAGATTTAATTAAAATGATCATACAGTATTACCCTGTCTACTGAAGCAGGCTTGTAGTTGGCAAGAATCCTCGACAACCACGAGTTGATGTGACACACATGTGACTCACTTCATTTCCTCCCATATTCCCTCCATCACTTTCTAATCCTCCTTTTTTATCCCATGTGAGCTGGTACTGTAACTGCTCATTTCCCATTTGGCCTTTTCTCTTCCTCTTTATCTCTAATTTTACATCCCTCTCAAATTTCCCTTCCTCGCTTTCCCTCTGATGGCATTTTTCTAATATTCCAGCTGTTCAAAATATTCAGATTCCAAGTTCGATCATAAATAGCAAATAAAATATATGGTCTTGGTTTTAAATACAAAAATACCACTACAAACAAGCTGCTCTAATATTAGTACAAATATGACCCTCACAGGAACTTAATCATTAAAAAGTAATGGGGTCACATACCTTTTCATTACTAAACTACTCATTACAACAAGTAAACGTTACAAAAAATACCCATTACAATAATTAAGCTGACCCCAAGCTAGTCAAAAGTAGTTTTTAGACCAATCACAGCACAAATTATCTTCAACATTCTGTCTTAAACACAAATAAAATAGCTTTCGTGTCTGTTGTTGAACATTTGTCTTTTATACAAACATTAAAATATTGAAACGGCATGTATCGATTAATCTGCATTGACGTATTCTCTAGTCCCATGAATATTAAAAACCATGGAGATATTTCAGCAAAACTTAACAGCTTTAAAGTTTGGTGGTCACACATGATGAGTCAAGCTCACGTTAGTCTTGTGAAGACAGCCGTGTTGTTAGCACTATTTTCAACATGCGTGGCCACCCAGATACACAGTAATATCAACATGGGCATAAAAAGTAGCCTAATGCTATCATTAGCAATAGCTATATGCAGACATATACACTTGTCATATAGAGGTCAGCACAACAGCACTGAGATTATTCCTGGACGTTTATTTAGACTGTTTATACAGTCTGTATATATATTTATATGTGTGTACATACATTTAAGTGAATCTTACAGTCCAAAACTCAACTGTTTCCCAACAGATATGTGTTTTTGCCCCTGTATGTAAGTATAAATAAACTCTGAAACCAATGTGAATAGTTTTGTGCAACTAAGCAAGCTTGGTCCTGTCTGTCTGTGTGATCATACTGTGTACCTACATGTGTCTGTGTATCCATGTCAGTGTTGTGTCACTGCGCCCTAGGATGCTCCTTGCTCTCTAGAGCCGTGAATCTGCTGCGGCGTCTTTACTATGGTAATGACGGAGGCTGTGTTCAGACGTGGCGTGGTGGCCAGCAGACCGCCTCCTCCAGATTCCAAACCTCGAGCGAAGCGCTGCAGAGCGGCGAGACGGGCACCCAACCCTTCCAATTCACGCCGCATGCCCGCGTTTTCAGCACCCAGCCGCTCCACCTCCCTCTGCAGCTCCTTCTTCTGCTGCTCCAAGGCCTCGCGCTGGGACACGCGTTTCACCCGGCAGCTAGCGGCATAGCCCCGGTTTTTCAACGTACGCCGCCGCTGTTTTAGTTTCTGCACCTCTTCCCGTGACAAACCACGTAAGTGCAGATTTAACTCACGCACCGACAGCGACATGAGTTCACTGTCGCTCAGCACCGGAACGTTCTCCCCACATTCCCTCTTCACCTAAAAGCACGGGACAGTTTTAGTTTTGAAGTCTGAAGTACGCCTACAAATTAACAAATGTAACCATTGGCAGATACACAATTAACATTTATTCCTTTCTGGGAAAATGAAACAAAAATACCGGTGACTCATCCTGCACTACACATTTTTGTCCAATCAAATGCTCTCCAGAATAAAATGACTCTCACCCTACCACTGATTAACAAATGGGTTATGGCTACGATGTACAGCTTAACTACAGCTTAACTTGAGATATTCTGCCCGCACGTACTGTTTTCTTAGGATAAAAATCTAATTAGGAAAGAAACCTGCACTCATCATGAGATTTAACAGGCTTGAAAACATTTTTATGTCATTATGAGGTGGGCTGGGCACTGCATTTCTATATCCTCTTACATTTAATGGGCTTGTGACAAAATTCATACAAGTGTAATTATTTTTACCTTGAGAGCTTTACTAGCTCTGCTGTCTGAAGTCATTTTCTGGTTTTAAGTATTTCTGAATATATTCCTTAAACCTGTAAATGTCAAAAAACACACAATCAGAAAAAACAAAAACAACACGACTATTTAAAGGACGCGGTCTGCCGATTTCTGTTTTCGTTTGCTAAATCTAGGAGTTTTTCTTCACAGTAAATCATGTCTGGTCAAAGTCCAGATGGAGAACCGAACGCCGCTGACCATGAGTTTCCAGTCATGTGTGGGAAGATCTCCTATCATCTGCGCCTGAAATAACCGCCTGTGTCACAGTGATTCAGCACAAGTCCTCCATTCCCGTCCTCACGGCAACCCCACTTTCCCCCTCACATTTCGTTGTTTTACACCATTTGTAAAGTTTTCGGTTACTTTGTCGCAACAACTGTTCGGTCGTATTACTTTTCGTAGCTAATATAAACCCTAGATAAAACCTTTGGTGTAACAACAACAGCAGTCGTTGGGCTGGCGTTTCTTCCCAAAACACGCAGCTGTCAAAATAAACATTCACTTATTTATATAACTGCAGTGCAATAAAAACCGCTACAAACATATAATTAAAAATGGGCGTAACGAAGAAATAATGCGTTTATTACATAAGTTACAGGTTCAGACAGGGAAACTTGCTGACTAGCCACTTTTTAGCGAAAACAACACACGCGTACTAATGTTTAAAACTATATAAAATATCATCTGACCTACTATATACGTTCATAAATTCATGGAAATATATTATACGTTATATTTTCACAAACTGAATCGACAACATGTCGAGCGGCTATTTCCTTATTTCGCGTTAGCTCAAATGCTACTGCCCACGTCGTGATAAAAACACACGCCGTGCTAACATTCAAATTGACTAATACTATTGCTATTTATAAATGATGACTTTATACGAACTCTGCATACAAAATATATGTATACAAATTATTATGAGTGGTTTAATATGTTAAAACAAACACTGGGCGCGTGCGGTACAGCAGGTTCGCTGCCACCCCCCCGTTTCCTTAGTGTAAACAAATATCGAAAGGGAGAAAAACAAAATCTTGCCTGGTGCTGATTTTTCGTCTGTTCTTTATTCCACACGTCGCCGATTACCGAACAGTTTTCACGATTTTCACCGCTGGTCCGGTATTTCGACTAATACACGTTATCGCTGTAGGTGTTTAGACGGAGAGAGCAAAACGCCTTTTCCCGGAATCACTCCACCGTCCGCGGGCTGGATCCTTTCATTCATAAAAAACACACGCAGTGACTTAAGGCTTTAAGAATGAGGGCGGGACCTTTGCACACACAGACATACGCAAGTGTCTGTCAACAACCCCGTAAAACTCCCATAGCAGACATATTTTCCTCTTTAGCCATCCCTCGGTTGATTTTAATCGCGTATATAGCGATCGTAAATGCTACGCGATGTAGGTTCCTCCTCCTAAACTTCAGAAGTATGAAATCGGAATAAACAATGTCAATAAAAGCAAACGTAAGCGAAGATTAAGCTTCTCGCAGTATAGATTAACTCTTTTAGGAACTGGTGTGGTGTTTTCTATAAAGATTATTGTGACAAACATTTGAGTTAAAACGTAAACGTGTATTTTTTGTACACTATGTAATTATGAGCTGCAATAAGACCTCCTTGCCGATAGGTGTCTCAATATGTCCTTGTTTTTCCTTCCAAAGCGCCGTAGAAGTACAAGCGACTCACATGTATTCTTAGTGACCTCCGTTTGCAGTGTGTGGTCTGTTGATCTAAATCGCCTTGAGCGTGTAGAATATAGGTATTACGACAACCATCTAATCTTTACAAAATTATCGTTTAAATTTAGTTGAAAGTCTCTTTGTGTCAGATTTGTAAATGGCTACAATCCAGGAGTTCACTTCAGACGCGGGCCGTGTGGAAACACGACGCCCTCAAGATGAGATTGAGGGAGATGATGAAAATGAAGAGGTATGTCTAACTTAGTTTCTGAAAATGGTAAAGATGAAGAAAATAAAAAGATATAAAGAAACCAAAATGTAGTTTGTTTGATGCTCTCATAGACGAGTTTAACGTTTTAGGCTGCCAAACTGTCAACCAATTAAAAGCCGGTGTTTTGAGCTGTTGAAGAGGCAAATGTGTCTTTTTTATAGTATTAAGGGGTTTTGTGTAAATAAGTACACATTGCGTTATAATGCATGTTAATTCACTTACTAATGGAATGCATGTCTTTTAATATCAATTTCAGCATTTGACATATTCACTTAGACTTGTCACTGCTTTTAGACCTCACCAAGAAGCGATTTGTTTTCCCTGATTTGATGTGTTCATCTACAGCTGGATGAGACATTGCTGGAGAGGCTCTGGGGACTAACAGAGATGTTTCCAGAATCAATGCGATCGGCAGCTGATGTATCTGCACAGTGTTCGCTCTCTGTAGCGAAGAAACTTTACAGGTGGGCCGCCTGCTGTTGACCTAAAATTGAAGCTGTGGCTGCTTACAACAGTAGTTTCACTATCTTATAGAACTCACGTGTAAACCTATGATTGTGTTTTTCATCATTAGTTTTTCCCGTGCTGCTCTGTGGGTTGGTACGACCTCCTTTATGATTTTGGTTCTGCCGGTTGTGTTTGAGACCGAGAAGTTGCAGCTCGAACAGCAGCAGTTACAACAGCAGAGACAGGTACAGCAAAGCAGCGGACTTTAACCCACCTGACTAACAAGTTTAACTTTCAGTCAGTTCAATCACATTTCTGTTCATCACCATGAGAAAGACATATTTAGTGTCAAAAGTCATTGGTCCTCGGGATGGTTTATTATTGACTTATCCTGCATATCGTTGCTTAACATGTTAAATATATTTCCACAAGAGTAACCATGGTAACCCATTGTTTTATGTGTCGCTCGTATTCATGTTTGCATATTTCTTATGTGTTTATGCAGATTTTGTTGGGGCCAAATGCCGGTATGTCTGGTGGGATGTCTGGAATGATGCCTTCTGCTCCTGGAAAGCTCTGATAATGTTATGTAACATCCACGAGATGCACAACTTCAGGAAAATTGAAAACCTATAGGTGAAGGAAAAAGAGAGAGGGAGAAGGAACTGAGCAAAGAAAAAACAGTGATTGGTCAACATTAAGAAGTTATTGCTTTGTAAAGCTGTTTGTGTAAGGAAATCTTGATGATTTAACAGGAACTTCCCCCTCTACTATTCTCACAAAACATCCTGCATAGACTGTTGTCTAACTCAGACTTTTTACTTTCTTACTTAACGTGAGATTTAAGCAGCAAAATATTGTCTTGCTGATTCATTATATGCCCAAAAGACTGTTCAGTTCTTGTACCAGATTTGTAATCCACTGTAAACTACACGTAATGTTGTAGAAAACCTTATAATCAAATATGTGTAATTTTTTATGAGATATGAGCGCATGCCAAGATGATTGTTGATTGTAAAATTATCTGTTTACAGGTTATGGTTGCTTTTTGTTTTTGATTCAGAAATGATAACACCATTAGAAGATCATGCAAAACTTTTTTTAATGTGACTTATGAGACAAGCCATACAGTGCAGTAAATGGTTGTAAATGTTGTAAAAGTTTTACAGTATTTCTCAAAGTTTAACTTCTCAAAAGTTGAAATACATTTTCAGTAATGTACATCTGTGCATGTTCTGTAATTTATGTCATGTTCTCCACACGACAGCAGAAATAAAAACAAGTACGTCTATGTCTTAGTCTTTTCTGTCATGTATTTACCAAGCTGAAAAATTAAAACGTGTTGTCACGTTAAATCGAAAGTTTTAAATTCATAATCATCTGTCTGACATAAAGAGTGAATTGCGCTTTAGTCAAGTGATTTATGCAAATTAAGTCACAATAACCAGGATTAAATCAAATTAGCATTACATTTCTATATATTTAGATATAAATATATAGATATAAACGTCGTATTATTTATATAATGAGGAATGTTTACACAGATCAAAAGATATTCATTGTAGTTAAAAGCAAAAATCACAAACATTAGCGGAATTTAAATGTAACGCGCGTATGTCGTTCATGGCAGCTGTCAATCAGCGCTCGAGAGACTCCCGCGTCCGCGCCGGTAAAACGACATCACTGAAGTTCCTGTCAGCGTTCATTCACATTTAACCGTGAGGTAAAATAACATTTATACGAGTTTATGCCGTAAAACGTTAATTACAGCCATTTAACGACGAACGTAACAATAACTGTTTGTGTTAACGTTAAATTGACAGATACGGTAAGTTCTTTAGAAACAGGCAGGTGGTTGACGGGTAAAAATATAATAAATTAAAGACGATTTACAGAAACAATATATTGTTACAATATATTGTATTGGCAACGTTTCTTCAATAGAATGAAGTGTGTGGAGGACCAGGCTTTGGAGGATGAGGCAGGGTACCAAGAAGAAGAGGTGATATACATTCATTCCTATGAAGCCAGTACAGTTACTGGAGGATGTCTTGCTTATATAGAGAATATATATATATATATATTCGTGTTATCAAATGCATTTAATGATTCTTTACTTTCATGATGAAATTATAACCAATTACCCACAGGAATCATTTTTCCAAGACATAGAGCTCTTACAGAAGCATGGCATCGTAAGTACAACGATATAAAAGGCAGTTCAGTAATGTTATTATGAGGTTATGAAACATTCATGTCGCTTGCTGTGTTTCGGGGGAACTCTCTGCAGAACATGGCCGACATTAAGAAACTGAAGTCTGTGGGGATTTGTACCGTGAAGGGAATCCAGATGACCACCCGTCGTGCTCTCTGTAACGTGAAGGGACTGTCGGAGGCTAAAGTGGACAAAATAAAGGAGGCGGCTGGAAAGCTGCTGGTAATTTGATGACGATAAATTCATTTCATTGAAAATTGTTGTTATTTAAGGGAGAATTTGCTGTACCTATTTTATTGTTTAAATAGCTTTCATGTAGCTCAGTGGTTAGAGCATGGTGTTAACAACGTCAAGGTCATGGGTTCGATCCCAGAGATTGCACATACTCAGAAACATTGTATAGTATAATGCAATGTAAGTCGCTTTGGATAAAAGCGTCTGCCAAATGCTTAAATGTAAATGCTTCGTCTTCATTCAAATTCTGTGCAGATGATTGGATTTCAGACAGCTTCTGAATACAATGTGAAGAGAAAACAAGTATTCCACATCACGACAGGCAGTCTGGAATTTGAGTAAGAAAACAGCCGCTGTTGATTGATTTAAAACAACGTTTCTTATATGTCGCAGTCTGGAAAAAAAACACAGTGCTAAACGTGAATATTAAAATACAACTAACCACATGGTCATGCATATTTAGGGACTTAGGACAACTAAATAAATAGGTGTGTCATATTTTAAACAGGAGAAAACAGTTCTCATATTGTAGCTGTTGATGTCAAGGTTGTTTAATGAGGTGCTGTGCCATTTTGGTGCAAATTTACCTGACACTCATCTGCCACTTTTTTTGACATTTTGTATGATAAACGATTTTGATATTGTGTTTAGATGCTGCTTATGTCCAAAATCCAAGTACTAGAGCAAAACCAGTTGGGAAACCCAACTCTAAAACTTATGAGCAGTCCACATAACACATTTTATCTGATAAAAATGATTCTTTACCATCCACTGAAAGTTGAAATGCTTTTATGACTGTATGTCTTGTTTAGTAAACTTCTTGGAGGAGGTGTGGAGAGTATGGCCATTACTGAAGCTTTTGGTGGTAGAGTCATGTTTGATTACAGGATTATATGCAATAATAATTATATGTCATGCATTTTACTTGCGTCAGCCAAAATAACATGTTTAAAAACCTTTGTCATGTCTCATTCAGAGTTCAGAACTGGAAAGACTCAACTCTCTCATACACTGTGTGGTAAGATTCTGCTTTTATATATAGATCTTGTGTTTTAAAGTCAACTGTGAAATGTTATATTAATTACCAAACAATTAAGACGTCCTGATTTTGAACCATTTATCTCACTTATTTTCTCTATTCCCAAGTTACCGCTCAGCTACCCGGTGAAGATGGCTACACTGGAGGAAAGATCATCTTTATTGATACCGAAAACACCTTGTATCCATTTTTATATTTCGCTTATTTTGTGTCAAATTCATCCCACATTCATCTCGCTAAACCTATTCAATATGGAAAATCCTTCCTCCTTAATAATCGTCTTACCAGTCGCCCAGATAGACTGAAGGAAATAGCTGACCGTTTTAATGTGGATCATGAAGCTGTATTGGATAATGTGCTGTATGCACGGGCATATACGAGTACGTGGAAATGTCTCCGAATGTTTTAATTGTCATTTTACGTTGGTGCATATAAGGCTAGCCCAGGAGGTGCCATGAACACCTGTATTGATCTGATTGACAGGTGAACATCAGATGGAATTATTGGATTTTGTAGCAGCCAAGTTTCATGAGGAGGGAGGAGTCTTCAAACTTCTCGTAAGTCAGTTTAAAATCCAACGTTTTACTTTAAAGGAAGTCATTTAACAGTCTTATGATCATCAACAATTATTTCTACAGATAATAGACTCAATCATGGCTCTGTTTCGAGTGGACTTCTCAGGAAGAGGCGAGCTGGCTGAGAGACAACAGAAGCTTGCACAGATGCTCTCTAGACTGCAGAAGATCTCTGAAGGTCTGTTTTTCTTTGCATAATTATCTTTTCTATATTTATTGATATTCTGTAGCAATAGCAAGCGCAACCTAGCTTTGAAGGTTAGCTAGCATAAGATCCAACCTTTCTTCAGAGCGCTCTCCAAAGCCACGCCTCCTCTAAAATGCATAAATGCATGCACAGAGGTATTCAAATACAAAGTTTGACAAGCAAGTAGCATATCATTGCAGCAATTGGATTAACATTTTATGGCCCTGTACAGAGATATATACATTTATTTATACCGCTTTACCTAGTGATCCCTCCTCAGGATGTGAAGAGACTTTTAACCAGCATAACACTGAATGTTTCTGGAACAAATCACCTACCTCGCATTTAAGCCCACAGGGTTAACACACAGACTTTATTCTCTGGTTTTTCCTTTGATAAATTATGTATGTTTTGTGGGCTATAGAGTACAATGTTGCAGTTTTTGTTACCAACCAGATGACTGCAGATCCAGGAGCTGGAATGACGTAAGTATAGAGCTAATAATCAAAGTTTAAAGCTTTATTTTTTTGAATGATTTACTGCTCATCAAATCATACGGCTAAAATTATAATCTTAGATTTCAGGCAGATCCAAAAAAGCCTATTGGAGGACACATACTGGCGCATGCCTCCACCACACGCATCAGCCTGAGGAAGGGTCGCGCTGAACTGAGAATTGCCAAGATATTTGATAGGTAATTTATGTTTCTTTTTAATTGGCTTGGCTAAGTAATATAATAGAAGATGTGATTACTTAAATAATATACTTATTTAAAACCGATTTATAAAATATTAGTAATACAGCTGGTCATTTCTAGCTAAGTGCATCTGTGTAACTGGATGCATTTCATTGAAATGCTTGAATCTTCTACAAATCTTGTGATTTTCCACAGCCCAGAAATGCCAGAAAATGAGGCTACGTTTGCCATCACTGCAGGAGGAATAACAGATGCCAAAGACTAAAACCTAAAAAGAAAAGTGAATATTATACCTAAATGTCAAGAATTCTTTCAAAATAATTCATGATGGTATTTGTTCCAGTTAACACGTTTAATTTGTTACAGTTGTATTTGTTAATATTTATGTTTATCTGTCTATGTTCATGTACTTATTATTCTGGTCATTTTAATAATAAATAAAACAGACAAAAAGTACGTTTTTTTTGGTTTGCCAAGGAATTTGAGCTTTTATAGCACAGATGACAGGTGCAGTAAGACAGATAACAAAGTAAAGGGAATAAAATCAACATACAAAATACACAATTGTCACTAAAACGTATTTACATAACAGGCAAAACAAAGCTTGTATGTTTAGTTTTTTTCTATGTGGAAAAATATTGCCGATTTATTATTTACTAGTAATATTTACATTGTTAATGTAACTTTACCATAATGGTCTTACTTTGAAAAGCTGTTGTGGTGGCCATTATAGAGCGCCACAGTCCACGTTTCTGCACAGTGCGCATGCAAGATCAGCTAACTAGCTACACGTCTATGGTGTCGCATGAAGAACAGGCGTCCCATGCACCATTTCAACACATTTAGAGTTTCCCAACCCCTCCATTTACCTTCAGTTGATACCTAAACACAGCAAATTTTGTTCTGGTTAAAACCGCGTTGTGGGTTATAGCGCAACCCGCCGGAAACATCTGCTCGTTCGTGTTACGGCCGCTATGGACTCGAGAGACACAGCTCCTGATTCTTGGGAACAGGAGGACGATGTTGAGGCCACGGCTGAGGCGCAACTTCAGTCCGCCTTCATCGGTCTCAACGTGAACGCTCCCGAGTTCGTCCCGTCCTTCCTGTCCCGGGGTCCGGCGGAAAACGCCACGTCTGACGGTAAACTGACAGCTGTAATAAACCGCTTGACAGCATGGAGGGTCTGACCATTAAAGGGCTTTTAGCTGTAAATGTTTACAGCTGGCTAGCAGAACGGGGGTTGTTAGTAGTTAAACGCTGTTGTTTATGGGACTGTTTATGGTGGGGGAATAAAATAAATGAATAAATCCCACCAGGTGTTGATGACAATTTATAATATTTTGCTTTAGACGCACTTTGATGCAAATGTGTGTTCCGCCATGAACCAAAACCAGGTTAGCCTTGCGCGGCCGGTTTAGCCGTTGACTTTAACGCAGGACATTTTTTTATTCCTTTCCTATAATAGTCTGACACATTTACAATGCAGTTTGGTAAATAACAACGTACACTAGAGAGATCACTCTCTAGTGTACACTTGTAAGATTTGTAAGAGCAACAGCCGCCAGTAATGGTTGTTACGGGCTTGTTTTCTAAGGGCCATTATGGAAGACTTGACACTGGACTTTTCTGCACTATTTCATGTGTAGAAACCGAAATAAATCATTTTGTAAAGCCCAGCTCTGTCACACACTACATATAGACGCGTGACCTGCTAATCTGTCAATAAATAAGTAATAAAGGGCGATAATATGTGACACCTGTTTATTTTAGGTTATGCAGTTGTATTGCTAGACTATGATGTGTAGATCCAACAGTGTCACAAATGCTGAATTGCCCCTGTGTAACTTCTATGGATAACATAATTAAAATAATTTAATCCCAACATCATTATAATTGATATAATGTATAATTTAATAGTATACGGTCAATACTCCTGTTTATCTCCACAGGCACAGATGCAGTGGCCAGTATGGAGATCTCAGAACCAGTGGGTATGTCACTTTTTTTGATAGCTTTGGATCATGCTGGGCTTTTCTGCTTGGATTTTGTGTGCTGTTTTAGGGTCGCACTGCTTATAATGCTGGTTCATCAGCCATACCGAAGACAACTGGTGCTTATTACATCAGCACACATGTGATCATATTACTGAGCTTATTTATATCTCTTCTTGCACCTCCAGCCACAGGAACCAACTCGGTCTAGCAGTCTACAGTGTTTCCATGAATGAATGAGCAGCGCTTATTTGTTTAACCCCGATTCCAAATGTACAGTTTATATGTGGATAGGGGATGATACTTTGCATAATTCGTCAAACTGGGTACAAATTCGTATGAAACCTAAACACGTCAAAGCTTCAATTCCAGTGTGAGAAGTATTTGCACACCGCCCCATTAGGTCAGTTGTTAGCTTGATGGTTCTGCCAAGCTGTTAAAGACTACTGTGGGTCCAAGAAATGACACCATTGTATATGTTCAGTGAAGTGATTAATAGTCAAACTAATTTATGCATTTTTAATCATCTGTTGTTATGGCTTGGTGAAAAAATGGGCATATTGTGCTTCTATTAATTGTTATGCAGCGCAACACTTGTAAAGGCACATATATTATGGAAATACCTCTGTTGATTTTTCATACTAGTCCTTACCAGTCTCTTTGGTTTGCATGTGTCCCGAGGCTTTAAAATGATAGTAGTACTAGTACTGAATGACTAGTACTAGTATTGAAATAAAAAAACGTATATTTTAGCATGAAGTATTTCTAATACAAAATATTAACATTTTTTTTAATATTTCAAGAGATAATAGCACATTTTGTGTACAAACAGTCGACTGCTCAAATGACACAGGTATTGTTTGAAATGTTAGATACTTTAAGGACCGTTTCCAGTGTGTTATTTTCCAAGAACAGGATGTACTTTCACTCTGTGCACGCACTAAAACACAAGCGTGTTCGTGTGTTTACAGCTGCGGTGGAGAACGGCGAGACCGATGCCAGCGCGCTGGAGACGTGGGAGCAGAAAGAGGAGCCGGATGAGGAGGAACCTGGGGGCGGGACCCCAGGGGAAACCGTATGCTGCGGGGATGAAGCGCAGGATGAAATGATGGAGGAGGACGAGGAGATGCCCACCCCCAAACTTCCTCCGCCTCCACCGGATGCGCCCAAGAAAGAACACGTTAATGTTGTGTTCATTGGACACGTGGGTATGTTTGTTTGGACTTTTATGACTCCCACAATGTAGTTCATTTCCTTTGTTTAACAATTCTGATGTTATTATTTAATAATATAATGTTGTTTTAAGGTTGGGATATCCAGCGTATATACATTCTTCTTTGTAACAGTGCAGAATTATTATGATTCTGATTTTTGATGTATTTTAATTTCATACAGATGCTGGGAAGTCAACAATTGGTGGACAGATCATGTGAGTGTGCCATGAATGTTTTAACAAATTTTTGATCACCAAAAAATTACATACAGTAATACATAATACATACAGTACATGCTATAGGAATTTGCTTATTAGTGCTTGTTAACTTTATTTACTTTGTTTTTTAAGGTATCTAACTGGTATGGTGGACAAACGAACGCTGGAGAAATATGAACGGGAGGCAAAAGAGAAGAACAGAGAGACTTGGTGGGCAGACGGTGTTGTTTACATCGCTTTGCATGCTATTTCATATCATACTTCATGTGTCAAACCTGGTTAAGGAGAATTCTAGATATAAACACAAAATAGTAAGTAGGGATGAGAAAAAAGTCCATTCCCAGATGAATTGTGATTGTATGATTCTAAAATTTGAATCAACAAAGATGGACAAGCTATGACCTTCACCGTCATATTTGTGATGATGGGAACAGAATCAGGGGGGTCAAAATTTCACAAAGAGTCGAATTTGAGTACAACACCAGCACACACTCAGCCATGATTTAAATCGAATGCAGAATCGATTCAGAATCGTTAAAGACTTACAAGGCTTCATAGAATTGATTTTTACTTGTATCCCTAGTAGCCAGTCTTTAAAGCTTATTTGATCTTTTCAAACATTTATCCCTAAATAAACTAAGTGATGTAAAGTTGGAGTCTGAGTCTGAGTGATATATCATCAGTCTGTTTTTGTAGGTATCTCTCCTGGGCGTTAGACACAAACCAAGAAGAAAGAGACAAGGGGAAAACAGTAGAAGTTGGCAGAGCTTATTTTGAAACCGAGAAGAAGCACTTCACTATTCTGGATGCTCCAGGCCACAAAAGCTTCGTACCCAACATGATTGGAGGGGCATCCCAAGCTGACCTGGCAGTGCTGGTGAGTATATATGGTCATCTGAAAATCTCAGACAAAACTGCGCATTTCAAAAATGTATCAATGTAACAATAAAAGTTATAATATATATTTTAAGAATTATAGCCTTTGACTTTGATGTTTTAGAGTAAAGCTGTAGTTTTTTGTGTCTTGATTTGACTTAATTTTGCGAAATTTAATAATGGACACTTGTTAAAACCCCTTTCTTTTTTTACAGGTCATTTCTGCCAGAAAGGGAGAGTTTGAGACTGGTTTTGAAAAGGGAGGTCAGACAAGGGAACATGCAATGCTGGCCAAAACTGCTGGAGTCAAACACTTAATAGTCCTCATCAACAAAATGGACGATCCCACTGTGAACTGGAGTTTAGACAGGTGAGTTAAATACAGTTTGACTTTTATGTTTGCATTGCAACATTGTCTTTCTCTTACAGATGATTTTCTCCACAGATATGAGGAATGTAAAGAGAAGTTGGTGCCATTTCTGAAGAAGGTCGGCTTTAATCCGAAAAAAGACATTTATTTCATGCCTTGCTCTGGACTGACGGGAGCCAATCTGAAGGAAACCTCTGAGCTGTGCCCCTGGTACACGTAAGTACATATATGATGTAATGCTACACAGTTATACGCAGCATCATTTCTCAGGCTATTATGAAAATACAGTAACGGCCATAAATGATGTCTGGAGGGCATATTTTATTTGCACACTGTTTAACTGACAATGACTTGGCAGAAGAGGCGAATCATAGTGTAGCATAAAAGATGAGTTTTATTATAATATGCAAAAACGCATAGAAAAACCAAGCTTTATTAAATTCTTCTCAAAGCTGAGCTTCAGTTTACACTCCATGCACAACTGTGCAACTTGCAGACATTAATCTTTAATAGTGTGTTTGAAATCATGGTGAGGACATCAGGTCATTACTGTATATGCATTATTTGGGTAAAGCCAGAGTGACAACAGGCAATTTGTTTACCCCGCAACTCTTTTAGGGGGTTACCTTTTATTCCGCATCTGGACGGCCTGCCAAACTACAACAGATCAAGTGATGGCCCCATCAGATTGCCTATTGTGGACAAATACAAGGTAAAATGAATGATGGCTGAGTATCTTAACATCAGATGACAATTTAATGAATTTGCATATGTAGCATATTTCCTGAGTTGCTGCCATTTAACTGAAATATTACTCGTAGACGTGAGTTTTTTTTTTATCAAGCCTATCAAGTCTTAATGCTACAATCGCTGCTGTTATAATAATGATTCCTAATTATTTAAATACTGGAGTGTGGGGGAGTATTTTGGCAGGCAAAACTCTCTAGTATAATGGAATGAGGACATTGGGTTCTCAGCGGATCTCTTACCAGTGAGACTGAATGGCAGGTATTATGTATCTGCAAAAATCTAGGCCGTGTTTTTAACTCGTGAAATGAAATTAAGCTCAGGTTATTAAAGCTTTGACTAATTTTTGAAAAGAGTAGTATCCATAATAAATAGAAAACATCAAAACCCCAAGACTGACAGCCGACAAA
>JAZGTJ010004196.1:0-31889 GCA_036877575.1 Botia almorhae | reverse complement strand
TAAACGGACCGTGTCAAACTCTCCACTCTGGCCTTGAGCAGACAAGACACTACACTGATGAGACCTGAGTAAGAGTCAATAATGAACAGTTAAACATTACTTCTGTTTAGGGATGGGAGATATACCGATACTGAACCATCATGAAAAGAACGTCCATTCCATTCAGCTTGCGTTCCCAGAGAAAATGAGAAGGAGCTTGTGCTGCTGTTTCTCGTGCGTGTCTAATGAAGAGGGCACAATTTAATACTGAAAATATGCACTTTGATTAATGTCTTAACACATTTGAGTAAAAAAAAACCTGTTAAGTCTTTTAGGTAATGAACTTAAGACTCGTTTCAATGCATGAAAGCACAAAGCTATCGCTACGTTGCACGCTTGCTTTGAAATTCACTCTTACGGTTTACAAGCTCGTCCTATTTCTAATGATTGTTCCTATGGATTTAAGTTTCAATGCCTCTCGAACAGCTAGTAATCAGAAATCGCAATTAAATGAGCAAAATCAGATATTTTAAAAAATGGAAATAAAACAAAAAGATAGCAAATGAATCCGTAACATTTGCCTCTCTATCGCCACCTCTGTTTAAAACGCAAAACAGCAGGTTCCTTTACATACTTTTTAATACATATGTTGGTCAAATGAGGCCAAACTGACAATTCCCAGGAAATCGGCCCTGACCTATCAAATTATATACCACTGAAATTATCATTGTGAACTATTGTAAGGTAAGGAGATTGTGTTGAACACTGACCTGTCATGTACTTGCTCAGTAACTGTTTTTTGTTCATTTCTACCCCCCATAAAACTTACGAATCGCAGCTTTAATATTTCATTTAATCAATTTTTAATCTTTAATCAATTTGTGGCATTAAAATTAATTTTAAAAAATGTGTGACTGTTTTTTTTTAAACAATACACCTCTAATTCTACCACTTATCCAAAGGCAAAATCCAAAAAGACTAGTTTACAATGCCTTAAAAAATCCTAAAAGGTTAGTTTACAATGCCCCAAAACCAAGGAACTCATATATCCGTTTAACAGGAAGTAGTAATTTAAATTAACGGTTTAAGAGACAATAATATGAACCTATAAACCTTCTCCTGGAAGCGAAGAGACAGCAGGTTCCTGTACAACCCAACCACAAAACCCAAAATAAACCCACTGTAATTAACACGTGACTTTCCGCTGTTCTTAAACAATGCTTCGAGAAGGTTACGCTACACCCTGTAATAAGCTGACCTGTATCTGGCCTCAGCTCCTCCTTACTGAGACTCATTAATACGATGACTTGTACTCAAGGCCGGCCGCTGGCTCCACAGGCCCGGAACATTATAATTCTCCTCATATCCTCCAATAATACTACAATCTCATTGTAAGAGATACAGGAGCGCAGCCTAAAGATAAGTGGCACTCAAAGGCATCTTTAGATCAGAATGCCCGTCACAGACAATGGAGGCCTGGTCACAGAGATACAGGATGAAAGCTCAATTAACACAAGAGTGGATGGAAATGCCAGATGGATGAAGAAAAGGACGAGCGAAAGATAAGAGAGGGATTCGAATAGAAAACAGAGGAAGCTAAATCGGAGATGTTGGACTTGCATTTTGCGCACTTGCTTTTAGTGTGGAATATGGAGGGCACTGTTATTTGTTTTGTGAAAGGCTGAAATAAGCACACAGGCCAGAGGGAGAGAGGGACGAGACAGATAGAGCCAGAGAGAGAGAGAGAATACACTGGAGGAATCAAGAGTAGAAAAGCAGAACAGGAAACGCAACACTCCAGCATCCAAAAATGAGAAAGGACAGAGCGGGCTTGGGGCAGTGTGCTGGTTCTAAATGAGAAACCCAAAGAACCGGCCGTGTGTGTGTGCGCGCGTTGCTTTGAAATTATCTGGACATGAAACAATTACTCATTTGAGCGCTCAGATCAATAAAGCCGCTGGCTGAAAATGTAGAAAAGTTGTTTGAACAGATCACGTCGGAAAGTAAAGGGCTTTCAGCTTTATTACAATCTCCAAAGGCAACGAGTCAAACAGGACAGTCGATCTCTGAACTACCTTGCTGATGTGATGGAAAGAGACAGTATGAACCAACCTTCCTTCAAACTAACTTCAAATACCTTGTCCTTACACCATTTACTGGACAAGAAACTACAAGTAAGCCATTTTAACGTCAATTCCACCGTTGAAGTAAAAACACAGACAGCAGTTTCGTTTAAGCCAAGCACAGCAAAACGGCCTTAACACAATAGCATGTCAACTTTCCTGTGACACATTATCAGTTGAAACAGGAAGGCGAGGCAGAACACATTAAACTGGTCCTTTTCTAGTCCTTTTTTCAATACTCTTTAGTTTTGAAGGCCACTCGACAGCTCGACAGTTTGTTGCTGAAAGCAACTGAAAGACTTTCACAATAGATAAATTACTGTCAGTTCCACTTCTCGCACCAATTTGTGGCAGAGAAAAAAAACAATGTTGGCATCGTGATCTACTTCTTGCTATTGCTAATCTATATTAGCCAATCCTTATGAATACTCCAGTGCAAATTAGTTATTTTGGTCTGTTTTGAGGGAAATTATAAAGTCATTTTAATTTCCCGAGTACAATATCATATATATATAGCCTCAAAGCTACCTGTCATGAACTAAAATGCCTCCAAAACCTTTAACTGTATTCATGTCACGTTACAGATCATGTCGACGTTCTGGATGTATACTGCACAAAAGGAGCATTTTGAACGCTGAATCACCAGCGAGTGTCATAGGGTTCGGATCCAAAACTGTGTCCACAAAATCGACTACACAAAGGGAATTGCAAGACAACCTCTCCAAACGGACATGAGCACTCGCGTTCACCGTTAAAAGCGTCTCAACATTCGTATGACTAACAGAGCTGGAAAATCAATCTCAGCCAATGCACGGCTGGCAGCAAAAATGAAAACCTCCTCCTGCATGTCGCGCTAGATTACCGAACGAGCGCACAATAGCCTGAGTGGTGTCAATGACACACTCCAGAGCGCAGCACCATGTGTGCGAGCAAACAAAGGTAAACACAACCAATCACAAGAATGCCAAAGAAGGACCACGAAACGAACAGCTTGAATTCTTAAAAACTGAATCGGTAGGTGACATCAAAGACTGTTTTGAATGGTCTCCAACCAGATGAAACAGCCAAAAACCATTCGAAAAGGATTATCAGAGATTACGTAATCCAAGCAATGACGCGTCAATCTTAAAGCTGCTTTTCATACACGCCGGGACAAATAAACATTGTACGTTTTTCACAGATTAAGTTGTGACATCTCTCTGGAGTTATGACATCACAGAAGCATAAAGCACATTAATTCAATAACGGTTTCGAACGGACCTGCCCGAGTGTGTGGCAGCATCACTGTCATAGCAACGTCATACTAAATAAATTACCGTGCCGACAAAGCATGGGGGCCGCTTTACAGACGGCCCCAATGGAAATGGGCTAATGACACAGGCATTGGCGGCTAAGCCATTATACATAAATGGTTTAGAAAAACATCCACATGAAATTCTGAAGGCCATTAGCAGATAATAAAGGCTAATTTGCTAATTAGTGTCTCTTTCAAAAGGCAAGTGTTACTGACTCTGTTGCTTAGGGTTACGTTTGTTCAAATTCTTTACCCCCAACATTTTGACAACTCACGCACAAGTGTTAAGGAGCCGTTTGCTTTTACTATAATAAGCTACCACACTTATGATTATTTCCCAAGCGAAAATAGTTTGGGCAAAAAATTTCAATAGACCTTCACTGAAGGGAAGACCCTCCAAATGATATCTAGAGACCCGAATTTAATTCTTTTAACTAGCCAACAAGTCCCCCGAACACCCTAGTAGCAACAATCTCGGCGCATCTCATCCACTGCATAGCAACACCCTTGCAACGCAGCATCAAATTCTGCACAAACAAGCACATGCAATATGCCGTAGCACATTGTCTAGTTTCTAGTCACCGCATTGTGCATTAGCTTTTGAAAACATAAGCAGTGGTTCAAATGGATGGCGGTGAGACTATACGCAGAGGAGATAAGCAGAAAACATAATAATTGATTTGAACTGTAACAGCTGGGGGACGTGCATTGTGTTGTAGGATTTGCCTACTGTTACTAACTGCTTATCTGACAACGGACTATGTGTGACCTTTAAAGAGGAGGAAAAATAACCTTCACATGAAACCAGATTTCTATCAAAATATTTCTTTCTGTTAAAGAAGAAATAAGTTGCCTAGAATTTGTCTGAAAAATTTCTTCAGTAAAAAGATTTTACTGATTATTTGTTGATTACATAAAATCACAAGATATCATTTCGCGAGCCCATTACAAGGCTCATGTCTTTGACTCATATACTAGCACTATTTTTAATACCCAAGGCTAAGATATACATCCGACCACAACTGTTACGTAACTTCCTTTAGAAATCACACAAACGTCAACCCTGCAACATTTTCAATCATAACGCATTTTTATTTTAAAACATGCTGCCAGCGAGCTCTTGTTCCCAAACCAAACACCATTATGCTTTTATTCTACAACAGATATTAAAAAAGCATGAACAGCACATAAAAGGAAAACTAGCTCCACTGATTCACCGGTTTTGGAAAAAGTTTAAGCCTTGTTCTGCAAATCTACAATCTAACTGGCATACCTGAATGTTTTGATAAATCTGTCTGGGTGAGTCACGTGATAAAGATTTCAATTATGATCAGAAGCTGCGAAACTAACCTGAGTTCCTCCAGGCCCCTTGTTCCACATGACCACTGACGTTTTCAAATGAAAGTTCTCACTAGTTTCACGAACAATAAAGTCTTCATTGCCTTCAATCGAGACAATGAGGAACTGAATTGGGTGTTGAGGAAAAGGAAGCGCGTGCTCCACTTACTGCACAGGTACTCGATCAACCCGAACCAATCATTTATAAACGATTAAACATTTCACCATCAAAAAAGCAAACAAATAGCTTGACAGCTCTGACGGGATCAGAACCCGCGATTAATCGAGTAGAAGTCACTCTAAATTCGCGCGAACGATTCAAATAAATCCTCAAGGTGATTCAAACGCTAAATAAATAACCAAAATTATACATACGGCTGTACAGCAGAAGTTACAAGATTCCTTGACAGCTTTGACAGATTAATCGAACCAAAATAACTCGCAGAGTAATTCAAAATTCACGCGAGAATTTTAAATAAATGTGCCATCTGACAACCAAAAAACAACTTTTATTAACGCATGGCGTTAATGATGATATAAGTATGAAGTATGCTGATGGTGAAGTATGAAATGTGAGTTCAATCTTAATGACACTTCTACAGCATGTAGCCAATGATCTGTCAATCATAACGTAACGCAATAACACCGTTAACGTTGTAACAGGAAGCCTTCTCGTGAACTTTATCCACTTTCTGATCTGATCGTATTACACTTTGCCAAATCTCGATTAAACCACGACAGACGGTCGTCACATTCCTGCCCGATCATTACGTTGCATTGACATTCGCGTAAAGAAAAGTGTGCATTTCGTCTACAATGCATTACAGAAAGATTGAGAGGCAACTGCGTGCGGTTACGTGTCAGAATTGTCAAGCGTGGACGCGCTGCACAGAGACCAGACGCATCCTAGAACAATCACACAGATGAATGAAAGACCGCAGCAAGCTTTGTGCATCTCACGCACACCGTTAACGCTTACAAACCAACGATTACCGCTTTACACCCGTATTCCAACCCCAAACATCAGATTACGAATGCGTCACTCGGTTCAATCCCAAATCCAGCAGCCTTTACTCACCAGGGGTCGAACTCGTGTATGATGCTTTCGAAGCGAATAACTGCGAAAAGTCGGGAGCTGAATCCTGCCAACCAGGCCAGAAACAGAATGGTGAACGACAGCAAAGACTGCCATCCCGCCGGCTGCGTCAGTCCCCCGGACAGGCCGCCACCGCCGCATCCAGCCGGGGAGTTGGGTCGCCCGTTGCCCGAGACTGAACCCCCAGTGTTGGAGTTCGCTTTGTGCTTACAGTCGGAGGCGGTGTGGTGCTCCGCCATGTTCTGTGCGAGCCGTGCTGAAGGATTTGGTTAGGAAAGCACTTCCCACCGCCACGCACCCCTCTGTCCGCCAACCCACTCCCTCCTCGGCGCCAATATTTCTGCGCAACCGGGGCTTGGTCCCAACTGCAGTTATCTGGCTATTTAGGAGTACGACTCGTATTTATTTGCAGTAGATTCTGCGTCTGAGCGGCATGCTAACCGGCTTGTACCACTCGGCACACGAGATCCAGTTTTCGGGGGGGTGACAGGGCGGATCTGCGCGATACAGCAGGAAGAATCTTCCAGCCTCTCATAGCGAGACAGGTAGAACAAGGCGGGTCACACGACGAACGACGTCAGCCAATCCGCTACGAGCGGACGGTGACAGAAGCCTTCGTTCGGCCAATGAAATCACTCGCTGCCGGAGCCGTTGACAAACATCAACGGAAAACGGTCACAGCGTGTGGGCCAATCGTGAGGCCGGTTTACGATAACAGACAGTCTTTTGAACCTATCAGCGTGGAGTGACGTCGTCGCCTTGTAGCGCCGTAGACCAATGAAATAAATGAGTTTTTTGGAAGGGATAAAAACGGATGATATTTCTGTACACGACGGATATTTAATGCGGATGTTATGCGATAGATTTGACATCACGATATAAAGCAAATGACATTACAATTAAAGACTATTCTGACCTTGTATTAAAAGAAATAAAAATAAGAGCTTGCAATGGACAGCTTTCATATGTTGCTTTATATCATTGTTTTGCGTACGTCTGTATTTGATATAGTGATTGTTAATGCCTCGCGTAAACATTTAAACAACCCAAATTAAAGACTTTGTCATCCGATAAGCGGTTTTCCTGTTACCTCAAATATTTGTAAAGTCAAGGACAGAATATTGCACAATAAGCCAGAGAATCTGCGAGGCACTGCCAAGCACTACAATAGTATATGCAACACTCTCCTGAAACTGCTTAGCTGATGCAGGTTTAGGCGTTGTGTTAACGCCATTTTGGTTATAAAAACGTTTTTAAACATTTTAATTTGGTAACGTTTTATATATAACGTTAAAAAGGTTACTGCAACGTTTTTGATATCTTTGAGAGAGCTTTTAGTGAACGTTAGCCAATGTTCTGAAAATGTTTCCTGTCGGCTGGGAGGACAGTGATCTGATATTCACAAAGAGAATTTCCCCCCTTGATCATTTTCTTTAGTGTTCTCCTATACTCTAAAATATGACCCCTTTTTAGGCTACCCGCTGAACCTGTCTACAACGGCCTGATAGCTCGGTTTGCTTAAAGGCATCGTTTAAATACCCCACATGCAGTATAGATCATACGACCTTTATAAGCGTGTGTGCAGACCAACATTGTCCTTGTTCTGCTCGTGTGACCCTATAGGTTCAGTGGTAAACATATAATAACAGTCTTAACAGTCAAACGTGGATTTTGATGGTTATAAACATTGTTTCCATATTAAGCTGGTTTTGAAATGTTGGTGCGATAAGCAATTTCAGTTATTAATACAATTAAGTATTAAATGTGATCGTTTTTAATGACTGTGTTGAGGATAAAGAAGGCTGTATTGATCAATGGATGTTCTTCAAATGTGCTCCAAGAAAATCCTTTAATTTGACCACTAAAATAAGAGACACGTTTTTGATTTTAGTTAAACTAAATATGACCCCAACAACAGAAGCTAGTTTTTCCTTTACAGACAATATATAATGCTGAATTATACAATGACATATTCTTAATGCTGGATTGTAAAGTCAATAGATGCATTTAGGGCAATTGATTTTTGTCTTCTGTATGTTCTGCTGGACATCTGGAAAGGAGAACCCTGTCAGTACTTCAACAGATGCAGTTACGGTTCTCTTACGGAAGAACACTTTGTTGTGCTTCGAAGCGTTTAGATGTAACAGACTTCATTAGAATCCAGATTCTTTATTTAGATTTCACTCTGAAAAAATCAATACGCACAAATAAGCTTACCGAAGCAAATCGCTTTTGCCTATGGCGATTTTTAAAGGTGTGAAATGTTTGCCCAGCAGTTTTAAACGTACCTCTACTGACACCAGCAGGTTTGATTTTGTCAGTGCAACGCAATAATAAAAATACCACTATAAATACTATAAAAGGGTGGAATATAAAATGTCTCCTTTAAACAATGTCACTAACTACTTAATCCTTCTCAACCTATATGCTAACTGTCAAAACGAAATCTATATGATAAACTATAATATAATATAACAGCCAGTTGGTCTTTTTGGTGCCCTTATTTAATTTTTACAAGTAGCTTGGTGATGTCTTTCAAGAACATTTCTGTACTTCCAGAAGTTCTCTTATTTAAATGCCAAGGCAATTACCCAGTGCAGTCTGACATTAATGTCCAGTCCTAACAATTGTATCCTCATCGTACCTTGTGACTTTTTTGTCTGAATTAGAAAGTGATTCCAGAAAGTTTTGGAAGTTAAAAAGCGCAGATGAGAAAATAAGACGAGATCACGTGATGGTTCATATCAGATGTGTGGGACAGAGGGACATAAAACACAATATGTATCTGGTTAACAACACAAAGCAGCTCTAAAATGCTTATTCTGATATTCCTCTGTGTGTTCAGGTATTAGCTTGTCTTATTCATTGTAAATATTTCAGCAGCAGAATCAGATACAAGTGAAGACTCTTAAATTACGTGCTTGCATTGGTCATTTATTTACAGTATGCAGTACAGTAAGAGTACAGTATGCAGTACAGTAAGCTACAGAATCAGATACAAGCGAAGACTGTATCTTAAATTACGTGTTTGCTTTGGTCATTTATTTACAGTATGCAGTACAGTAAGACAAACATCACTACTTTGAACAAACCTCAACTCATCCGGAACCGTTTGTGCTACAGACATACAGAAAACGTCTGTAGCTGTAGATCCTGATTTGTGCTTGTGCTATTACTTTCATAAATGACTGGATATATGATGCCTGGCAGCCAAAAAGACGAGCAGAACAATTCCACAGATTCACATAAAGGAGAAAGCCATGCCATCCATAAGGACCAGAATGTCAGAGATTTGAGAGGTGCTCTTTTGACACTAAGCAACCACCTTCCCAAGTAACAGGGAACGTTCTCAGAATGTTAACTAGCGTTCTCTTAAAGGTATCAGCTATCGGTAACGTTAGTAGAACTTTAACATTATATATCAAAAATGTTATTTTTAGTGGTTATTTTTACCATTTTAAAAAACTATTTAAATATTTAATTCTGTTAATAGTTTTTTATAACCAAGCAATAACGTTAATACACTGTCTAAAAACCTGGATGTTTTGAACGTTCCTAGAATATTCAAAATCACATTTTGTTAATGGACACATTAGGGAAACGTTCTTACAACCAACAATTGTTAGCTGGGCCTGACATTCACTTACAAGCCCACGATTATTAGTTTTGCACTTACAAGCAATGAGCAATGCAACTAATGGCTGAATTTTAAATGAAGTGCCCAGTTCCCAGTTTTGTTATCGATTTATTTGGCGATTCATTCATTCATGCATGCATGTATGCGTTCATAAATTATATTCATTTATTTCATCCTTTAATTTTGTTTCAGGTGGAAAATATTAACATCACCACACACTGGGGCAAAAATCACAAAACATTTTTATTATCCTATCAGCATAAAACACCAATACCAGTATGTGTTAAAAAAATGCATTGCTGCAATTCTTCTTTTATGACCTGTTTGTTTTCTGCGGCTGTGTTGCATGCAGTCGCTCTAGATTGCTGTGTAGACCTACTGCAGTATTATGTTATATAGCAGTTCAGTACAAAATGGCGATACACACTCTATAATCTACTCTGACACCTCTCCTAAGACATTGATCTATCTCTGTATCTGCAGAGAACTGTGGCGAAACAGCATTCGAGCAGTGTGGCGAGGGTCTGTTTGTCTTCATTAGCTTTGCCTTCTGCTGTAAAACTGCTTTGCTATTTCTCATCTGCCTTTCCAGTAACACAGTAATGGACTTGAGGACACATGAGGTGCTGGAGAGGCTGGCAGATGATCTGTTGTTGTGCACTCACAGCGAAGACTCTGAACTCTGCTCACAATGTAATTGGCATTTGATCTGGAATGTTTATTTCATAATTGGTTAATGTTTCGCCCTTTTACCCTTCCAGCTAACAGGGAACATGATCAAAACTTGGCTCAAAAAGTTCTTTGAAAATTCTCTCAAAGTTATCAAAACGTTTCTGCAGTACTGTTAGTAGAACGTTTTCTTAACCTATCATATATATATTAAAATCCTAAAGTTAGTAAAACATTTAAAAAACATTACTGAATTAAATAAGTTGAAATGCATTCTTATAACCAAGCAATAATGGTTATACAATGTCTAAAAAAACGTAACGTTTTAAACGTTCCTAAAACTTTTAAAATATTTAACATGAACGTTACATGAATGCTATATAGTATCTTATTATACATTATACATTATTTAAAGGGTCAGAGAGAAGCTAAGCATTGTGGGAAAATTATGTAAATTAATTTATTAGTATTTACACCTACATTTACATTAGTTTACACCTAATGAAATAAAAAGGCGTATTTATAAGATATTTTCTGCAAAAAGAGAATTTAAAGTTTCATGGTGTTGCATCATATAAGTGTCAGTGTAAAGCCCAAGACACTTAAATCAGTCGCTTATGCAGATAAAGAAGAGCCAGTGAATGTGCACATAAGTGCATGAAAAGGTTAACTTATCTCTGCTTTCCTTATCTTAACCTTTACATATCTGTGACCTTTACGTCTCTTTTGATGGCACAGCTCCCTCCAGTGGTAGCAGCCTGATGTACATCTTCAGGTTAGGATATAATTGTTAGGAGATCTATTGTTATTAAACGAAGATATGCAAAAGTTAAAACGTCACAGAGAAGGTTATTGCTATAGCGGCATTGAAGATATAATATCGTGCGTTAATAAATTAGTTTTTCTTGCTTTCCTCGGAATTTTGTACCTTGATGAATTTCGAAAAGTACGTAGGGTAAAGTTGTATTTGTCAAAACAACCAACAGAGGGCAGTGTAAGTCACAAAGAGCGCTTCTGGTTTCCTTGGGATTTTCGCCCACATCAAAACATCACTTGCCGGAATAAAACAGAACTAAATCCTTAGATCTGTCACAACAAAGAGTTTGATTTAGTAGTTTAGTCTGGGAATGGAAGCGTTTAGTAAACAAACAATGTGCGTGGAGTTCTGAACAGATCATTGGGGTTTGGGACTAAAATGATCAGCAGAAAAGGAAGTTCCTTCCGGTCTGATGACCTGTGAGTGCCAAAGTGATTGTTTAATACGAGCTAATTTGGCTCAAAAGGAAAGAGACACACCTAAAAAGATATATTTACATCCCAGCTACCAGGAAACGTTCTCAAAACGTTGACTGATTTTTCAAAGTTGGCCAAGTTTTCAAAAGTTCTTTCAGTAATGTTAGTAAAACTTGTTTTATATTTATCAAAAATATTATTCTTAAGTTGTTTGTGGAACATTTTTAAAGCATTACAGGATAACATGTTTGAATAGTGTCCTTATAACCAAACAATAATGTTAATACAATGTCCAAACGTAGATGTTTTGAACATTCCTGGAACATTCAAAACACTTAACATTTGTTACTTAATGGAAACGTTAGGGAAACGTCCTTGCAACGTCCTATTTTATTGTTATTGTGCTTTTACGGTTCAAAGATGGACGTAATCAAGACCATCACAACCTTTTCCAGCTTTGTTTGCGTGTGCCTTTGTGTTTAAAACATGTCAAAGCTTACATCTCATCTGCAGCATCTCAGGGACACGCGTCTCCAGCTTCCCCTCATGGTGTCTCTCTGCTATCTGTTGTTTGATCTCCATGCCCTCGGGTGGCGCCAGTCATCAAAGAGCACGATGAAGCACAGCCTGATGGTGGCTGGCTACCAGACATGCAGCGAAAAGGTGAACTTTTTCCAACAGATATATATCAGACCTCAGGTCATCAAGCACAGCGTTAGCTTACTCGGACAAAATCCACTCTCTGGGGCATGTGAACAGACGGCAGTTTATTTTCTGAAAGAAGTAGATGAAGACCCTCGGGACCCTCGGGAAGACCCCCCAACGTGACAAGTGCACAGGGTACAGACTTAACTATTGGGCTAATCAGCAAGCTAGCACACAAAGACAAAATGTAAAAGTATGCCATTATACTTTACTGGGGCTATACAGAATCACTGAACCACCAGAATCACCTGGTTAAAAAGCAGAGACAATTGTTCAGCATATCTACCCAGATCACAGAGAACGTTAGCCAACGTTGTGCGAATGTTTCCTTAAAGTTCTCTCAAAGTTCTCTTAAAGTTAACCATAATGTTTTTGAAGTAACAGCAGTAGAACTTTTTTAATGTTATATATCATATTTCAAAAATGTTATTAATTGGTTAGTGGAATGTTTTACAGATTTAATGGAAACATTAGGGAAACATTCTTAGAACCCAGTATTGTTAGCTGGGGGGCTAAACACAATCACTGAACCACTGCGATCAGTCACCTGCATCAGCTTATTTACTGAGCTGAGACGAGTGTTCTCCACACAGCACATCTGGATGACACATGACTGTTCTGATGCTCTTCATCGTTTGATCATGTTTTAATGAACAACTGCTGTCATGATCAGTAGAACATACAGACAGACATCACTCAGAACTCAACTGATCATCTGCTTTCTGTGGGTGGTAATGATACCAACACGCAAATGTGAGTTTTTCAAACAAGTAGGCAGGATTGCAAAAACTAAGTTAATAATGTTAATGTGTATTTTGGTGCATTTGCGAGTACTGAATACGCCACAGATGTTTGCGCTGAAAATGCGGCATACAAAAATATTGCATGTGAATTTCCAAGAGTAATTTAGAACTCAGGACAAACTATAATAATCTTTAATTATCAATCTAATTTCCTTATTATGGCCAGTGAAATGGTTGTTTATGAAAATAAAACTATGAAAATTACTTGCGGATTCCAAAACTTGCCCAAAAGAACATTTCTTTCAAACGCTCATTTTTGTGGTCTCGTAAATCTTATTCTTAGTGTCTTTTATTTATATATTTTAGTACTTAAGCTATTCACAGAGAACTCTAGAAAAAGAGAGCAAAGACTAAACAGTTTACTCTTTCCAAATTCACTGATTTCCTCTGGTCAGTTTTGCTCTTTTGAGAACACCACAACAACAACGAAAGCCACCCTTCAGCACGGGCCCATAAACCCTGTTCTGAGATCAGTGCAACAGATGTATTTATAGACCCCTCTTCCCCATAGATACCAGTTTGTTCCCCTGTCTGGTTATTTCCCCCCAGACGTTCCAGTGGTCAGGATCTAAAATAGTAAAGAAACAATAGAGTAAAATATAGAATTAAGCTGCTGAGAGCAGGGTGAAGAAATGGGTGTGTATGACTGCTGCGTATAAAAATGACCAGTCTAAAAGACTGGCACAGATTTAGTTTTCTCTGTCATTATGGTCGCAGCCATTCCTGGAGAGGAATTTCGAAACTCACTCCCAAATGAAGCCCAGATGAACGGCTACCGACTCCAAAGTTAAAGCTTTACGCCACAAGAGAAAGTCAAATGAGGAAAATTGTTTTACCCAGTCTGCTCACGACTCGAGCATGCTCAGTTTAAGACAAACAACCAGCAGAAAACAAATCTGAATCATTTAACAGAATTAGAAAATGTGAAGCAGGTCCGCATAACCCTTCTGTTCTCATTCTTAAAGCTGCAATTCGTAACCTTGGCCATCTCTGTTTAAAGCAAACTCGTACGTGCGTGTTACTTTACATACTTTCATTACATGTTGAAATCAAATAAAGCCAAACTGGCATTTCCTGGGAAATCGGACCTGACAGCTTAAATTATATAGCATTATTATAAACTTACCTTTATGAATCAGAGTGAGATCTGTAATGATCTGATCTGTAATGTAATAACTGATTGTTGTTCATTTTTAACCCAAGAAAGTTAAGGATTGCAGCTTTAAGGTCACGGATTTAAATCTGTGTGTATCACACACTAGCATGTATGTCGTTCTGTGTTTTGTTCTACAGACATCAATGAGGCCCCCAAAATCACACACACTTAAGGAACGGTGCTACAGTTCTACTTTCCTAAGCAGTTGGGTTTGTGATTTGGCCGGGTGGCACATTTTAAAGTGTGTAAGGAAAAACAAAATGTACTTATCTTGCAAAGTCATATCTAGAGACTAGAATTTTAAGGAGTTGGGCCTAAAACACCCTAGTGACCACATAGCAATGGACTTTCACAACCAACATTGGGTTTATTTATAAAACAAAAGTTTACTTTGACCATTTCACCCACTGTACGTTTCTGCCTAACTTTGCACAACTAGCAGAATTAAACTGTAATTTCTTGACTTGGCTACATCTTAAAGGCATGTTTCTGATTTGTTATTCTAGCAGAAACCCGCAGGCCAATGTACAGAACTGCATGTAAAAGTGTCAGTTCTCAAAGGCATATTTCAAGTCTGTCAGTGAAAAGGTTCGTTTCCCAGAACACTTGAATAATGAGGTGTGTGACCAACCCCTAATGGAATGTTCTTAAAGACTGACAGAAAACACTGTTGCAACCTGCGGATGCGTTACATGTAATATCTCGCTGTCAGTCATCGATTTAAAACGGGAATCTCCGCACGTTTTTCAGGGTGAGCGCTAAATCACTGACCGTGAAGTATTCCATGTATAATCCACAGAATAAACTCCAACATATGCAACATGCGTGATGTATATTACCAAAGACAAATGAAACCATTGTTAGTGTCAATACTGTACATAAATGTATTTTAATCATTATAGATTTACAATATATTACACACAGGACTAAAAAAGAGGCACAATACTTTTCGATATTTAGGACGTGTACACATTTAGAGGCACTTTGTGAACAAAACACTGATTTTTTTATGTACAGCATTTTCTCCCCTTTTTGGCTCTCTGAATAGTGTGTCTGAATTTTATTCCAGAAGAAGTATTTACAATACACTTATTCTCCCTTTGGCTTATAAAGTACAATAAACTTCTTGGTAATAGCTATACAAAACAGCACACTCTCATTGTTAAAACACACTCATGCACAAAACATTCATGCGCGCACACACACACACACACACACACACACACACACACACGTTCCATTAATACACATTCTTCTATGAATCCATACAATCCTGAATTGATCTGTAAAACTCAAGCGTCTTACAATCTCTTATGATTGGTTAGTGTTAAGGCGACACATTTTCCTGATTATATTTGGCTCTCGGTCGGCTATGAGAGGAGAATATGAGTTTCTGTCCAGCTCCTCTGGTTTGGTAGCGTGACCTTCCTCAGTGTGGGCTATGCATAAGAAATCTGATAAAGTGCATGAAATCTTTGGTTATGAAACGTAAAGCTTTATGAAAAAAATCATATTCCTCCTTTCCAACCCACTGCCACATCCACACATTCACTTTCTGCTGTTCTTGAAGAAAGTTTTGGGGAAAAACTGAATGACCAGCAGAGAGCGAGAGATGGTGGTCACTGAAGCTCCGAGCCTTGACTTTTCTCTTATTTATCATCGCTGACGCTCATGGAACAATCTTCCGGAATCTTCTCCTCGGAGCTGCTGCAGGTGGACAGCTTGTCTAGGTCGTCGTCCATCTCGTTGAAGCGCTCGGCCACGCACTGCGCCGTGAGCCGGGCCTCTGGGTCGTGGTCCCAACACTCATTAATGGTGGCACACACTGTAGCCACACCCTGAAGATTAAAAAGAAGTGTTTGTTTCAGTGGTTAACAGCTCAGTGTTGCTTCTGAACTGAAAGTCTAGTTCCACTTCTGATCATCCACACCTAAACCAGCTAATCAACTAATAACTGGGAAACGACGGTAAACCGTTTCCAAAGCTGCCATCAGTGATGAGGGTGTTCACACTGAACACAATTCACACCTCTAGCAAATTGCGGCACAGCTGTTGTATCCGAGTGTATTAGGTGTCGAACCACTGAGCGTTCATAACACATTTCTGTCATCACTATCATGCATTAAGATCTTCATCATATACTTCGGCTACAAACTGAAGACCTTCAAGCTTCTCTGCTTCGCTAACAGGGCACTTTCAAAACGCTGGTTAACATTCTCTAAAAGTTCTCTCAACATTATTAAAGTAGTTCTTGAACACACACATTATATCTGTACCTATATAAACTATATATCTATATCTACATAGACTATATATCTCTCTATATACACTATATATTTATATCTCTCTCTCTCTCTCAATATCTATATCTATCTATATCTAGATGCCCTGACTGAAAATGAATGACTGTCACTGTGAACAGTCCTTCAGAGTTCACTTTGGGTTTTTATAAACACACGCATGTTCTTCATGCTCTTGTACCTGGTGCTTCATCCAGTTGCTGGGGATCTCGGGTCTGCCCCTGTCTCGCAGAACGTTGTCCTTCATGCTCTCCACACAGGGGTGCTCTCGGACTTTAGAACCGAACGGAGGTTCATAGTCCTTCACCTCTGCAAACACACACACACACACACACACACGACCATCAGATGCTTATTCATGAATCGAGAACCTTGTAAAACTCTAACCACTTAGAACTACATGAAAAATCATCACAGGAGAGCATTTTAACAGAGGTTTGGTTGTGATCGCTCAAAGAACTGAAGTGAGATTCAGTGAAGCCGAAAAACCTAAAGCTGGAATCAAGGCCCAGCTGGAAAAAAACATAAAAACATGTTTCATAAGCCTCGTTTTTTCTGTCTGCTACAGGAAACCAAACCGTAAATGCGTCATCCGTAGAGATGGAATCAGATACGCTGTCGGAATACCAACACGGAACGATAATGAGACCCTGTTTATGAGTCATTTGTTTTCTTCATGAAAACAAATTGGTGAAATATGGGGCTAATCAATGGACTGTTGCAGGGAACTCCGAAAACAGATCTGCAGCGTGATTTTCCAGAGCTTGTGAAACAGCTCTGTGCAGCTGCAGAGGCCCAATCATATATCTGTCTTCAACCCTCATAGCTAAATACATCAAACACGCACGCACACACACTTGACCAGAACCAGCTATAGATAAAACACACATGGACTGCTAGGGNGGGGGGGGAATCCACAAGAAACACCAAGTCCTCTAGAGTTTTGCAAAAGGGCATGATGTCATGAAACAGTGGATATGTTTACATTGTGGAGTATGTTTACACTGGAGCGCCTTGTTCGTGATTGGAGTGCATGTTATGTGGTTCTGCCCAGCGCTCTGGGCCCACAGGAAGGGGCTTGGCCAGAATGCGGCCCGGGATAGGAAGTGGAAGACTGTGATTGGGCCCCTGCAGAGAAGCTGACTCCACAAGCGGACACATCCTGTTTTTGACAAGTGGACTTCCCCTGTTTCAGCTCTTAAACAAAATACTCCCGCCCCTGAGGTGCTATTTATGCTGTCCTCAATGCCCCACAGCTGGTGTTAACCTGACTGCGACGAAACGGGCAACGAAACCGATGTCTGTATCGGTCATGACCACGCTGGAGAAAAGCTACGACTGTGTTACTTAAAGATACAGGAGGCAATATCAGAGATCCTAGCAATAGCAAGCTGGCTTTGGAAGCATAAGATCCCACCCCTTCAGAGCGCTCTCCAAAGCCACGCCTCCTTTAAAAAAGAAACGCATACATAGTTTTGACTGACAAGCTGGACAACCTATCATAGCATTCGGACTGAGTGCAATGATTGGACAAACATTTTATGGTCCTGCACCTTCCACAGAAGATATAAATATATTTAGACCACTAATAATTGCTTTTAGGATGTTAGGAGAATTTCAACCAGAATAAAAAATGTTTCTGGATTAAAAAAGCACCTACCCTGCATTTAACATGCATAAAGACTATATATCAGGATATTTCCTGGTAACGTGTGAAGGTTTATCCCAGGAGGAGACATGGCTGTCTACAGCAGAAAGGTCACCTAGCATCAACAAGTCTTTGTTTACGTCTCTTCTCCTCCATTTCTTGCCTTGCTCAAGGGGTTCTCGCCTGGGCTCCAGAAACACGCTCGCTGTGTGTGGAATGTGGCGGTTTTGGGAACAGATGTCCTGCTGACTGAGGCCTCCCACCCTGGGCCCAGCCAGAAGTATCCAGGGAGACCTTTTTTACTACAGTTTCCCCTTCAGATGAACCATGTGATACCTCCACAGACCTGCCGGCCTGACATTCTGTCTGGGAAAGTGTACATGAGTAAAAACAAAAAGCAGCCAGTCCGGGCAGATGGAGGTGAGATTCCTGCTTAAACACTATGACCTGTTTAAATGTCTGGGGCTGCAGTAACAATCTGACGGTAGAAATTCTACAGCGTTCAGTCATTTGCCACATCAGTGAACGGAGGAGCAAAACAACACTTGTTAACAAATACTAAAATGCTGACCTAATTAAAATTTTACGGCTAACTGAAAAAGCACAATACAAAATAAACCAAAAACCGCTTTCGACAAAAAAAATTGAATAAACTAACAAAAAAAACTAAATTAATTTGAATCGTTTGGAACCTTTACAATTATCTATCTTTATTAAACAAAAAATGTATGAAACCTATAAACTAAACTATACTTATACTACTTATAGAAAACTAAAACCAAATTGAAAGTACAAATTGAAAATAAAATGGAAATAAAAGCTAAACTTAGTGCAGTACAACGTTTGCTGCTTGCGTTTCCGCAAAGAGTTCGAGTACATGAGAGGCGCGGCTGCAGTGAATCTGAGACGTGTATTGATGGAAAGCACACTGCAAGGGGTCTTGCCACCTGCTAACCAGCTGCTGTCTTCCATTACCTCTGTCTGTCTGAGAGGGTGGGAAATTCTTCTTGGCTGGCAGCATCTCAAGGCCCAGACCACACTCCTTCAGGACATGTAGCACACGAAGCCAGCCAGTTTGTTCACTTCACCCTCACTCGCACAGTGATTCCTGCAGTCACTACCTTTAAAGAGTGTTATGCAGATTCATCCCCATCCTCTCCTCCCTTATAATTAGTCTTCTACACGAGATGCAGGGTCATATTAGGATCACGACCCCCTGTGGGCTCATGGGGGACTTCTATGCCCTAATAGCTAATAAATCCTATTTAGACTACATTTAAAAAAACAAACAAACTTCGTTTTGTTTTTAATTTGCGTTGAAACCGT
The DNA here is from genome assembly GCA_036877575.1 of Botia almorhae. Lineage (NCBI taxonomy): Eukaryota > Metazoa > Chordata > Actinopteri > Cypriniformes > Botiidae > Botia > Botia almorhae. The sequence goes on along the minus strand of JAZGTJ010004196.1, from coordinate 12,582 downwards.
TAAATCAATATATTAAATATGCCGTTTCACCTGCGGCTAAAATGTCGCATGAAATTAGTCAACAACAGGTGCAAGGAAAGGAGACCTCAATGTGGTGAACCAACTGCCACAAAAGGTAGAAACACAGAAGTGTATCCCACCGAGTGCCTTAAAACTGCTGGAGAATTCCTCTTGCTGTAGATACACTCAAAGGATGCGTGTCCCTGCCCTCCCTCAGCACTAGTGCTCACAGCTCAGCTGGAACGAGACAGTCTGTCTGGCTGAAAACAACTCCAGCTCTGCAGATAAGCTCCAAACACAGCGATAGAGAGACTCCTACAACCCCTATGAACCACAGAGGGGGCAGGCTGGGGCATGTGGGTACTCAAGCCCTCAGGCATAGTGACAGTGTTAGAAACGATATACACATGCAAATACAAACACAAACAACCTCTCGCTCATGTTACCCACGACAATTAAAATAAGCAGCTGACACACATCATACTCCAGAAAGTCTGTCATACGAACCTAAAGCACAATTATCAGGTGCTTAAAACCTCACTTAAGGAAATTTCATATTAAGCATCTCTTTCCTCACTCAGTTTTCGCATGCATTCCTGTTTTAATTGTTCCCAGCCACCTAATTCCATGTCTAGTCTTGTTTTGTTTTTTCTAATACATGAAAAAAGACTTACGAATGACAGCTACCCAGCTAACAATTTTAAGCTGTACGAATTTTCCCATTAAGAAACAAACGTTAAAAGGGTCATTTTGAATGTCCTAGAAACGTTCAAAACATTCACTTTAGACGTTGTATGATCATTATTTCAACGTTTTTAAATTCTGTAACTTCAAAACGTTCCACTAGCACCTTAAGAATTTGTTCTACTAACATTACTGCAAGAACGTTTTTGACAATCCGAGAGAACGTTCAAAGAATGTCAGGGTTCTGAGAACGTCTCCTGTTAGCTGGGTATATGAATGTTTTATAGGCTATAACCCACCTCAGACACCATCAGTCAATAGGTGTTGGGAATATGCTAACAGCCATCTTCCCATCTGACCAAAGAAGGGAAAATTCAAGATCCACTTCATATTTCACACATTCCTTACATTCCCTGTGTGAACGCGGAGAGCTGCTGCCCATCCATCTCTGCTCCTGTTGAGGAGCAACTCCTTCAAAAACAGGAAACTGCAAATCGCTCAAAACACAGTGTGGGCCGCAATGGGCTTTCCATGCAATGTACTGAAACAATAGCCCAACAATGCTAGCAAAAAATGCCACACGGAATCGGACAAAGAGCAAGCCTATTTTCATCCCTCTACTCCTTGCGGGACAATTATGGGATAAATGAAAAAGGAACGGCATTGTCTTTACCAGCCATATTGATCTGGGACGCTGCCAGCACGAATGGCTTTTCGCTTCACTGAAAGGCAAAAATAGCTTTCCAAGTACTGTCACTTCTTGGCACCACTGGTGAGATCTGGGTGCGTGATGGTTCTGGAACTCACCTCCAATGGCATTACACCTGGAGGTCATCTCCCACAGAACCAGCGCCATGGAGTAGACGTCGGTTTGCTTGAAGGACTCGATGTTCTCTAGGTTGATCCGTGATTCCAGAACTTCTGGGGCCATGTACCTGGCAGTACCCACCTAACAGGACACCATACAGAGAATATATTTTAATTGCATGTATAATATATAGTACCCTCTCGGGACTGTAAAGAAAAAAAAATTGCTCTGTATTCTGTAAAGTCAAGAAACCTTTCATGATTAAGATAAATATGAGGCCAGCGTACAGAATGTCACTGCTTTTGTCAGAGTCAGCTACCGTTTTGGCTTGTGTTCTCACCGAATGCGAGACTCAGACTGCAAGAGCAATGGAGTGAGAACAAATAATGCAACAGGCCACGGCTGATAACTTACAAACACAACTGTAAGCCAATTGTCCCAATACTTAGAGGGATGGAACTCTGCTGTTGTTCTAAACTGCTAACATATTTCTGTTGAAACTGCCAAATAACAAAATGACATTGTGATTTTATTCGAATCAGAAACTTTTTTCTTTACTGTCCCCAAACTTATGGAGGACATTGTATATCGCATAAATCTATCCTGTTTCAGATCTCTATCAAATGTCATGCTGTGGTTGTTTATTACTGTATGTCAGAAATAACATGGACCTGAAGTATCTGTTTATTCACCGCCTTCTTACAGTCACTCGTACAATAAATTCGATTTTTTTTGTGGGTGTGGAGCAACTTTCACACCTTCTTATCGCTTTATCTTTATCACCTCATTACCTCACCTCATTTGAGGGCACAAAAGATCACACTAACAACATAACAAAACAGATTCAGGTTTCAGCGATTCGGGTCTAAACTCATTAAATGTTTTAGGGTCACCGTCTGGGAAAATGTTGACGTATATCAAAGGCATATTGGGTGTGGGCATCGCTGAGGCTACGAGAGTGAACGGAGTCAGGTGATCGTTTGCTGGTTCATTACTGATTCACTCAGCGCTTTTGTCTTTGCGTTTTCAGTCTGTGAATCATAAACCTGAGCAGACAGGCTGAACAAAGGTCACACACACATACATAAACCTGCACATGGCGAGATGCCTCAGGGACTTTCCCTGCGAGTTATGACATGATGCCCACGCAACGAAATCTGAACATCTTTAGCTATAGAATGAGCACTGACACTGACAACCCCACTAACATTTATTTTTGGTTGTAAGAATGTTTCCCGAATGTTTCCATTAAGTAACAGAAACGTTAAAATTGTTATTTTGAAAGTTCTAGGAACATTCAAAACGCCCAGTTTTTTAGTTGTGGTATAAACGCTACTGCTTCATTATAAGAATGTTATTTAAATGTTTTTGTTAATTCCGTAACTTAACATTCATAGCGTTAAACAGTCTACTAACATTATTGCAAGAACTTTTAGAAAACTTGGGGAACCTTAGCCAACGTTCCGGGAACATTCCCTGTTAGCTGGGAAAGCTTTGAAAGCGTGTGAATCTGCAAGCAGGAGTCTTATACCACATTGGAGTGGATATAATTTCCATTTAGCTGCTTCAGGAGATGAAGGGACTTAAGATAATGAATTAGATTCATTATTAAAATAAAACAATAATAGGGGAAATTGTCCAAGGGAAATTAACTTTAAAATTTCAAGCCTGTGGTTTAACCAACCAAAACCCAAACATATTTATATTAAATCAACAGAATTATTGTATTAAGATGTAAGTAGTATGTATATACATGTTTAATTTCCACTAATGAAAAACAATATATTCAATTTACAGACTAAGGCTAAGGTACTATTTCCCATAATGCAATGCATCTGTTTGGCTGACAGCTGGGAATGTGTTTTCCTGTTTCTTGGTGCAACATTCTGCATGCACGTATGAAGATGGAATATCTGTGCAGGCCTCACCTGTCCACTGTTGGCCAAGTCATCCACAGACAGAGAGTTATCCAGACGAAGACCAAGCCCAAAATCACAGAGACAACAGGTGAGATCATTCTTTACCAGAATGTTCGAGCTCTTCAGATCTCTGTGGACGATGGGCACTTTAGGCCTTCCACAGGGGGTGTGGTCACTGTGTAGGTGAGCCACGCCCCGAGCCAGCGAGCTCCCTAGCATTCGAAGGTCCTCCCAGCTGATGAGATGGCGCGTGAGGTACTCCTGCAGGTTCCCGCGCGGGTGGTAGGCGGTTATCAGCCAGTACTGTTTCTCCACCTTCCTCTCCTCGGCCGTGAGGAAGTGCAGAATGTTCTCGTGCTTCAGGTCGATGTCTGAGAAGATGTCCTTCTCGTTCTTCCAGGACGCGTACTCTTCATAGGGGAAGATCTTCACCGCTACGGTCTCAAACTGTTCGGAGGGGCTCTGCCTGAGCTTGGCTTTGTAGACCTCCGCGAACCGGCCCTTGCCCACCTGCAGGTCCAGCTCAATGGGTAGAGGTTCTGTGTTGTGATTGAGGTTGTTAGCGTGCGTGGAGCTGCTATCTGAACGGTCGTCGTCCATCATGATGGCACACGCGTCACTGCAGTCTATAGGGCCTTTGCGTTTGGACGGCTTTTTGGTCTCCCACTCGTCAAGTTTGCGACGCCGGTAGACCCGATACCAGTAGAACGAGGCGATGACCAGCACAGCCAGAACCAGAAGTGGCAGCAAACTGACCAGGATCACCAACACCACCTGGTTATTTGTGGGGTCTGAGGGCTCTGCTGCTGGAAACAAAGCAGAAAGACGCAGATATTTACAGATACAGTTTAATGCATGTGCATATTGCACACAGAGCTACATATGTTAAATCTTTGTCATATACAAATTAAATGCACTTTAACATAAGAGAGACAATGAGCTCTGGTTAAAGTTAACTTATTGTATTTTTGTTGAACACAACATGCATTAGGATCAGACGGTCATTGCCACAGAGCCCCTGTTGATGACCCAGCTGATGCTCTCAAAACGTTTAATAATGTTCTCGCAAAGTTCCTGCAGTAACATTAATTTATATGCCTTTACATTATATTGTATCAAATGTTACAGGATTAAAAATGTTTAAATGAAATTCTTAAAACCAAGCAATAATGTTAAAATGTCTATAAAATTTGGAGGTTTTGAACATTCCAAACATTCTGGTGAGTCTTGAACCATCAGCATTGTGCCCCTGAGCAGGGAACTTCCCCACTAGGTTCCTCCAGGCTGTTTCTGTTGAAAGCAATACATCTCTTAAAATCACCTGCTCAATGACAACCTACAAGAAAAGTCCAAAATTAGGAACCATGTCAGATATCAGCCATAGCTATTGAGTTACTATAATATAAAAAAGCAGGCAGTAGACATCATGTCTGACACAAGGGAGAGTGTACTAGGCTTGCACAGCGGGAGTTTGTTCTTTCACTGCGTCCGTCCAGGGAAAGTTACCCTGCTGCCCCACACGCTTGCCAATGTTAGCATCGGCTTGGAAAGCGTAGTAAAGCTGGTTCAGTCCAGAAACTAAGACCTGCCAACTACGTGGGCAGAGAAGGAGTCAGTACACAGCCTGTCTGCATTCTTCCATCACACAGACACGCCTTATCATCGAGACAGACGCATAAAGACCAGAAATGGACACACTACACTGGAACCGGGAAAATGCCAATAAAACCCAGACTGCATTGCAAACGGAGACACCAGTAAACACATGCAAAAGTATAGTAGCTGGTGCACTGAGGAACCTCAACTGTTTTCACAGACGGAGGGACAGAAATGTTTACCAGAGCCAAACGACCAATATAAACGCATGAAATCACCTGTTTTTTCCAGTCACATAAATGTGGCAGACCATGACGTTATCAGCCAATAGAAACACACTCTTCCTCGTGCTCTGTGGAAGGGTCTTCTGAACCAAACAGTAAGTGGATTAAAAGGATATGTAACCCAAAAATTACAATTCTTCCATCGTGTACTCACCCTCATGTCATTTTAAATCTGACGTTTTTGCTTCTGAGGAACACAAAAGGAAATATTTTAAAGAGTGTTCACAACCGAACAATAACGGTACACACTGATTTACATTGCATGGAAACAAAACCACAGAGACATTTTTCAAGATATCTTCTTCTGTGTTTTACGGAAGTCATTTTTGGGTGAATTATCCTTTTAAGCTTGGTGTGATTAAGTGCTTCTCATCTAGGGACTGGGAGGAGAAATCAACAGGCAAGTTTCTCATTAGCCGTGTTTGCTAAAGCAAGCATTGCAATTACTAGCGTTCACGCATAAGATTAATGGATTTGAACAAGCCCTATAGTCGAGAGAAATAAACTTTAGTGCACAAATCCCTTGCTGTTTATGCTACAGACATCAATGACCTCAGTTCACGTAGCCCGTTGAGAAGAGTCGCTATTAGTTTTCTAAGCCACCACACTTAGAACACCTTAGCAACTGCATGGCAACGCCCTGACAACTTGCTAAGCTCCTCAAAAATTTCATACCATAAGGTACAATAAGATTGAGTGAATCTTCGTTTCCTGACAATTCCCATATTGCAACTGCCACACTCTCTGAACAGAACATATCATACGCTGTAGATTTTAACATCGTAGACAGGCTAACTCTCTCCACCCGCTTGTCTACTGTAATGTTTATATATGTATATAGTAGAACATTAATGTTAAAAAAGTTCTACTAAAGTTACTGCAAGAACGTTTTGAGAAGAGAAGAACTTTTAGTTAGAACGTTGGCCAAAGTTCTGAGATTGTTCCCTGTTAGCTGGGCTAATGATCACTGGAGAACCAGCGTCAGTCTGCTTTTAATTCTGACATTTTAAAATGTGATGGAAACACAGAACATGTCCTGCCAGAAAATTAAAGTGGCGATGCCCAGATGTTACTGCCGTTTAGATCCATGTCCTGGTGTGGGCTGAGCACTCAAGAACTCTGCCAGACCGAGATTGGTAACATGCTCAACATGAGATAGACAGGCCCGTTACTGTTTGTTTGTTATGGCTACGATTTTGTTTCATACCGCAAACAAGTCTGATGTTTTTTTTCACCAGCACCGACTCAGAGCTCGAAGTGTCAGCTCTATAACCAGACGCCAAGATTTATCAGTATGTGGGTGTGTTTGCGAGTGTGTACATACAGTTCATACTGCTCATAAGTGTTCATACCTCTTGCACAACCTGCAAGACATTTATGCTATTAAATTAGAGGACTCACAAATTTTGCGTCGTTTTTTTTTTTTAAAGTTGTAGCCTGATGAAGCTATAACATTCTTACATATTCCACTAGTTTTTTGTGAGCGACAAACCACTAGGAACAAGATGTGTAAACTTTTAAACAAGGTCATTAGTGTAAATAAGGTTATTTTGTTTCGTGCAATATACATGAATGTCTTAAGCAAATTCTTCTGGGTAATTAAAACCTCTTTTTTAAAATGTTTTCCTTTCTGCCGGGTTACATAAAGTCAAGCAGAACTATAAACGAAGGCCAGAGTTGAAAATAATGAAAATAGACAGAAAATCGTCAGTTTTCCCTTTGTATTCTTCTACTTTCCATCAAAATAATCTGTGATAAAAGATCAGCTGAGCAGAAACGCACAGTCAGGCTGGAAATATCACAGTCAAATGCAGACAGACACATGCATACACTCATGCATGCCATCAGGCTGAGATCCTGGACTGACATCCTGGGAGAGAATAATGAGCATGTACAAGATCAGAGAAGGAAAACTTTCTGTTTGTACTACAGTAAAGTGAAGACATGTGTGACATGTGACATGTCACTGTATCAGACATGTAAATAAGTTCGGTCAAAATATGCACAGCATGTTTATCAAGCCCCAGTGTTTATAATCTCTTTACAAGAAACTAGTAAGGTAACGTGTTACTTAAAGCTGCAATCCGCAGATTTTTTGGGTTAAAAACGAACAAGTTATTGAGCAAGCGCATGACAGATCACGGTTCAAAAGGTCTCCAAAAAGTCTTTAAAAATGTATAATAATGATTTATAATTTCCGCGGTCGATTCCAATTTTTCCGGGAAATGTCAGTTTGTCTTCATTTGACTTCAACATGTGTAAGGAAATTAACCCGCAATGTTATGTTTCAAACAGAGATGGCGCTAGAGAGACCGCTTTAATTTGACATCACGATATCAAAGCTTTGTGTCAAATTAGCAATATGCACATTTACCTTATTTAAAGGCTTATTTTTGCTTTAATAATGACAGATGAAATATTGCAGCGCATTAATTTTTTTATTGTAACCCCAACACTGCAAACCGCAGTTGCAAAGATATAAAAATGTTACAAGTTGTAAACAGGAAACAAGACAAAATGAAAGTACAGCAGCAGTGAATGCACCCACCTACTCGAGTGTGAATCTCCTACTGTGATGGCTTACGAAACGTTTTTTTTTAAACCATGAGGCTTCCAAGAGCTCTAAATCAAGAATCTATATTCATGTTTCTTCCCATTCAGCCAATCAAGCTTACAAGTTAAAAAACAGAAAACCATGTGTGCAAACCACAACCAAGTGCAACACGTTCCTTCTGACAAGCTTTATGAGCTGCTTGTTAGAAAGAAATGTACATTTGCAGAAAAACGCGGGCAATAACCGCCACCACGGGGAGCAGCAAATGAGTCTACCTCAATCTGACAACAATCTGTCCTCATCTCTCCTAATCGCCTCGAATTCTTGACAAATTTACACCGTCTGTCTAGAACATGAGGTTTAGGGGTTAAAAGTTAACATAACGTTAACATTTTTCTTGATTTATACACTTACTGTCTGCTTACTGGAATTTTGAGAAACATTCTTCAGGCGTATAAATTTGACTAGAAATTGTATTACAACAAATTTTAGTTTCGTTGGTAAAATACTCAATCAGATGTTCTTACCACATTGTTTCTCTTTTGGTCTTAGACAAAGATACGGACTTTTCTACACTAGTGGAATTTCAAGAACTTAGACAGAAATCCTCGCATCACGAATCTAGAACCTTAGAGAAAAAAAAAACAAATCAAAAAAGGTGCTAGAGGCAAAGTATACTGAAGCGCCTCGAGTACAAAATGTATTTAAGGCACCTTTAGTTTTTACTGTATATTTTCCACCCAAAAGCCCACAAAAAGCTAAAATATTGTAGCCGAAACTTTGTTTATTTGATTTATGTGTAAAAATATGCACAAAATTGCTATATGGCAAACCTCTGCTGGGCAATGTATAATTACGAGCTGGTCTGTTCACCCTGCAGCTGCTCTAATAAAATCATAATAAACGCCGTCGACTCGAGTTGAATACACCAGAAGCTTATCAGTGTAATGCGCAGGCTCTCAGCCACAGTTAATGTCATAAAAATGTTATAGTCCGGGAAAACAATGCCAGGCATTTCTGGAGAAATATGCAACGAAGCCGATCCAGTAAGTAAACATGGACTTCCTGCAGTACTTCCCTACTCAGACAGGGAATAGCGCCTCCTCAAAGATATCCAACAATACCGGCAACAAACACCTGCTTTGTGTGATGTCCCAGCTAACAATTTTAGGTTGTAAGAACGTTCCCCTAACATTTCCATGATGTAACTGAACAGTTCAAGATGTCATTTTGAAAGTTTTAGAAACATTCGAAATGTCCAATTTTTAAAATCTTGTATTAACGTTATTGCCTGGTTTTAAGAACACTATTCAAACGTTAGTTCTGAAATGTTTTAAAACGTTCTACTAACACTAAGAATGATTTGGTATATGATATATAACATTAAAAAGGATCTACTAACGTCACTGCAAAAACTTTAAATTGAGAGAACTTTGTAAAGAACGCTAGTGAACATTCTGAGAACGTTCCCATTCTGAGAATGTATCATGAAAACGGAAACATCCTGTTAAAATTGTTCTTCTTGTAAAAATGAACATGTGGCTTTTTTTAAAACATGGAGTTCGCCTTACGAAACACGGAGAACTTTCCAAATCGTGGTAAATAAGGTTATTTTAGAGCATGCCTAGTGCACACAGCTGTTTGGCCATGTGGTTCTAACGTCTCTGCTTCAAGTTACACAGACAGGAAACCACATGTCTGAGATCCACAGCCGTCCACACAACCAGAGCCAATAGAAAGTCTGCTTTCGACAAGAAGGCCCGGCCAATAACAGCGCAGCTGCCTCCGATCGTCACGACAGCGTGTTGCATGTTTTACACAACCTGCGCTCGCATACCGCTGCATGCTACACGTTCCACAAGCCAAAGCTAAATACTTAGCGTTGTATGCTAATGCAGTCTTCCAGTCTGACTGTTCTTGCATGTGTGTGGCAGTTACACATGTTCTACAAGGATCACAGCTAGCAATTTTACGATGTAGGAAAGTCTCCCTAACGTTACCACTACGTTATATAGTTGTACAAAATGGTATTTTGAACGTTTTTGGAACGTTTAGGAACGATGTTGTTTTAACATTACCGCACGATTATAAGAACAATTTAAACAATTATTACTGTCATTTTTTAAAACGTTCCACTAACAATTTAATAACATCTTTGATATAACAACAAAAAAATTACTTCAAGAATGTTTTTGATAAGTTTGAGAGAACATTAGCCAACATTCTAAGAACGTTCCTTGTTAGTTGGGATTGCGCTTGATCCGTTCAAATAACTGCGTGTGTGGCACCAGATATGCCCTTTGTCCTTCCTCACACGCCAAACTGTTTCCATAACTTTACGAAAACCCTCATGACCACAGAGAGGTGACATGTAGGCTACGGAATGACAAGGGAGGAGAAATCCGCTCTGGTTTTGTGGCCCCTTATGAAATACATTACAAATTCTCACAACTATTGCGTGCTCATTAAATCAGACATTACACATCCGTTTTACATGTATTTTCTATGAGCTACAAATGAGTGTTCTCTAAGCCAAAGATGAAACTTGCTCTACATTAAAAAGTGCTATTAAAAGGTTCCTCGCAGTGATACCATAGAAGAACCGTTTTGGTTCCTCAAAGAACCACTACTTACCTTTTTATGGTCTAAAAAAACATTCCACCACAAAGAACCTTTCGTGAAACTGCAAGGTTCTGTAGATGTTAAAGGTTCTTTATGGAACTATAACAACTATAAAGGTTCTTCTATAGCAATGTGAGACACCCTTTTAGGAACGTACACTAAAGGACCTACAACCTTTAAGTTCTAGCCCAGATGTGAAGCCAAAGCATCACATCTCCTTTCACTCTCAAGATGATAAGATGATAACTGAAGGATGGACAGAGAAGCAGAAAGATGAAGAGATGAGTGGAGGGAACTAACGGGTTGTGAAGACCAGGAGGTCATTGCACTCCACATCGTTGCAGGCGCAGATGTAGATAGAGCCGGTGTTTGACATCCTCTTCTTCATCTCACACTTGGTGTTGTTGTAGTTCTCCACCATGAGGCCATAGAGAAGGTCAGAGGGATTGTGACACAATGTCTCAATGCTGTTGTTGCCATCACTCTTCCTCCTGATTTTAAGACACACACACACACACACAAACACACACTGATTACAAGGATAGTTCTTCTGTTCAAGTTCTACATTTCAGACACGCTAGGTCAACGTCCTACCAAACTTAAGGTTCCTCTGACCAAAAAACCCAGCACATAAAGACAACGATCATGTTGCTACATCTGTGAGCAAGATGCACGGATGATTTCTGATGATGTGTCGTATTAAACGGTTGTTTTACACTTGTGTATAACAGATGTTTCCTTTGATCCCTGAGTTTCAGCTGCAGAAGACACGTACCAGATAGCCACACAGATCTCATCAGGATTCGGGCAGATGGACGTGATGCTGCAGTTGCTCTCGCAGGCGTCGGTACCGTTACAGGTGGATGGTTCCTCATCACAGAACTTACACAGCTGAGGGAGACGAAAGGAATTCGGCATGGGGAACATTCCACCTAGGATGAAACACAAACCATCACCCGTTAAAAAAGATTAACCTCATTATCTAATCGAAAGAATCAGAACTGCTGATGTTATTAGAAGAATTAAAAAAACTGATACTGGTGTTTCTGTTCACTGGTGAAGCAATATAGAATCTAGAACCCTTTTTATGGTTCTAGATTAACGGTGTTCATTTGATATTGTTTTGACTGACCAAGGCATTTGATGGGACAAAAAGGAAAGTGTAAGAAATCATTACATAACTGTAATATTTTAGAGGTTTAACAAACAAACACAAATTTGAAATCTTTAGAAGTGCTTTTTTAAACATGTTTAAGGACCCTCTGGGTAGCTTTGTTTAGGAAACTGTCCTAAGAAACCACAAAGGACCAAGATGAAATGCTGGCGGCTTTAGATATGAATCTGTTCTCTTATTATCTATTGTATGCTGCCGTGTTTGGACCTGCTTTCCTCTCCAGTACATTGTAGGTTCTTAAGACTCTGACCTAACTGCACAGATGTGATCAAACGCCGATACAGAGAGGCCAAAACAAGTTCCATGGTGTTCATGACCTCAGATCCGTGATAGGATATGTTATGCTTCTGCCACTGGTTTAGTCTGTAAAACTAGTAACCCAGAAAGTTTCAGCAACATGCATTACTTTTAGTCTGGTTTTGTACGGCTCGTTTTCAAAACTCTGCAGAGTGTGTATGGTTTCTCCAATTGCCGTGGTCTGCTGTCATGCATGTGTGTGAAAGTGACTGTATTTAGCCAATGCGTATGAAGTCATTAAACTGCATTATGTAATTTGTTATTTTAGCTGTTCTGTTGCGTACCACACACACACCTTCTACAGTAACCTTTTCCTGTGATAAACTGGCTCCTTGAATCTCTGGGGCTGAGATATTAGCCATTTAAAAACACTGCATGATATTGAAGCCACCCTCTAGAGCAGAGCCAGAGTCTGAATGACATTTAGAACAGCAAGGGAACTCAGAACTAAACTTCAACTAAAAACAAAAACCTTTGGACAACAAGTGCGCACTGCCTGACTTCTTCCACTGTCTTTCTATACCACGGTAACCATTCTACACCATATGCAAAACTGGACAGTTACCTATTTAAAGGTGGGTGCGTATACGCCATAGGGGTCTAAAGTCATGGTTTTGCATTCATTTTACTTTCAAGAGCTATAG
>JAZGTJ010004195.1:0-22455 GCA_036877575.1 Botia almorhae | reverse complement strand
CACTACCTAAACACTTTAAAAGCTATGTCCTACTTACACATATATGCTTATGTGTTTCGATTTAAATGCATTAATTTCACCTTGTGAGCGAGTTTGTGATAATAAAGACCCTCTCTACGTATAGAGATGTTTTCACGACCTCTAAACGTTTTCTCAAAGGTATCAAAAGTTCTTGCAGTTACATTAGCAGAGCATTTTCGTACATTATATATCATATATTGTTTTCTCCCTCAAAAAAAACAAAGGTATGCAAGTAAACAAGCTTTTAACAGCAGTTCTAAAATAACATTCATCTGTACGCATCGTTTAGTCTTGACTAAGCTAATATTTCCTAAAGCTTGAGGAACATGCTGTGTGTTCACAGCTGTGCTGCGTGATAAGCAGAAGTCACAGGCTGGGGGTTAATTGACATATTTGGTGGCAAAATACTCACATGTACATGTATCAGCTGTTTGGGTCTGTTTGTCAGAGGAAAAGCTTGCGCTGCAACTCGCCTTTCTTTGTCGTCTCCTTTGAGGCAAAAGCGTGTTTGATGAACGGGATGTTGTATTGCAAAACTCAGTCTGAGTTGCAATTCAGCACTGCTGTACAATGGCCGGCTTATAGTGTGCGAATAAAATGTCTGTGCTTGTCCATTTTCACTGGGAACGTTTCAACAGCACTGACTCAGCGTGTGTGCAGGAGATCTTGGTTGACTGTGCTGCAGCTTTCCTGACGATTTATTTTACACGGGTTAGCAGGAACTGAGCAAATGATGCAAATTGAAAAGGGTTTAAAATGACCACAGATTTACTGCCGTGACTCACTTTTCTAGAATAATAAATGTGTTTATAATGGTTTGTGGCAAATTCTTAATAGTACAGATCACACTTGGTCATTAATTTTGCATTAATTTTGAGTTATTTCTAAATGTATAAAGTAGCAGAACTAGGTGAACCATTCTGGAACTCACTTAGCTAACGGAACGTTTTTAGAACATTGGCTGACATTTATCAAAAGTTTTCGTAAAGTTATAAAAAGTCCTTACAGTAATGTTACAACGTTATTTTCACATTATGTATCATATATCAAAAACATTTGTAAGTGGAACGCTTTTAAAAAATTGTTACAAATGAAAAAAGTTTGAATAATGTTTTTATACAAGTAATAACGTTAATACAACGTTATTACAAATAGACGTTTTAAACATTCCTAAAACTTTCAGGATAACATTTTAATGTTTTTGCTACTTATTGGAAACATTAGGTAAATGTTCTTATAGTTAGCTGGGTAGTAGCCTAAAATTGTTTTAATAAAATAAATTGTTTAATAAAGTCCATTTAAGAGATTTTTTCAGACATGAAAATCTGTATAAACGCTACAAGAGTTTTAGTATAAACAACCCGGAGTGCAACCTTTATATTAAAACATATTAGAGACCGATTTCAACTTGTCTGATGTTTCCTACTCGACCAATAACACGACTGGATGGTTTTCTCGTCCAACTAACAAAACGTCTCAGAAAAGTAAGCACAGCTTTCACACAACAGCGATCTCAAATCAATCTGATCGCAAATCACAGAGTACTCAGTCAAACAGCCTTCACGCTGTAAACGACACTAACACGGGTTTAACTGAGCTTTCAGTGGTGTATCTGCCCAAGGCTGATGTTCTGAAGCCAGCAGTCCGTCCAGCAGGACAAGGATGAAGAGATCCAGCAGGAGCTTTGGTCTGTAACTCACAGCACCTCTGTTCCACTCACACAGCTGTGTTTACACCCCTCGTGTACCATCTGAATGCAGTGTGAGTGTCCTTGGGTTTTAAACACCACTTTCCCACTGAAGTGATGGTGGTGCCAGAAAAAAACCAAAATCACAAATGCACCGTTTCTCCAACACAAGAATGAGATTACAAGAAGATCAGACTGAGTCTCCTGATTCAGGGATGCCTACAGGATATCATCTTGTTGTATAAATGATAAATGACTCTATGGTATGGTATGGCCTTAGATAAGCATATAAGCATTTTGTATTTTTATATATACTTATAGTGCAACAAAAAAAAACAATAATTCAATACGCCGCAATACATTTATAGCATTACATGCTGTGAACGAAAGGACGGTGAAAACATATAACAAACAACTTTTATTGTTCAGTAGCTAATTCTGAAGTATCTGCATTGTATTGTTACATGTAGTTTATTTCCTGTCATCCAACCAGTGTACTCCGTAATAAATATCTACGAATTGTTCAATAATGTATTTATTTACATGTATGTTTGTTTGTACCACAAACAACAATTTACTCGATCTATTTCCCTTTTCACAATATAATGGGTGTCTGGCACAGTTCCTAATGCGCGACTATTGAATCAGTTAAATGTGAATCTGTCTGCCGATTCAGAATGAAGAATGAGGAGAACAACTGTAGATTGCAGTCGTATTACACAAATACAAGCAGTGATTACCTCAAGAACAAACAAACATCAAAAGCCTTGACTTTCCTGTGTTTTAAAAGCCTCCACTTTCCTGTGTTTTCCTGTCGTTCCTGTGTTTCATACCAGCTGCTAATGAATACACTTTAAATAACAGTAATTTAAACACCTGCCGTATGGGTTTTTCTGGTCATGTTTACAGGGGGAAAAGAGTTTTATTTAGGCTTTACCAATCTCCATTATAGAAATTCAGACCCTGTCAAACATTTGTAAACTATTTCACAAGCTCTAAACACTCACGGTTCTGACCTTCCCAGACTTTCAACTGTGTTCACATCATCAACAGTCACAAGATGAGGAAAATAAATTTGAGTGACTGCAAGGAAACGCAGAAAACCTCTCTCACTTTGGATTTAACTTTCGTCTGACATGATTTCTTCAGGTGCTGGAAATAAAACGTGATACATTTCAAAGCTCATCTACAGAGGAGGAGTTGCAGGGCTGCTGGAGAGATTTCTGGGAGGAGTCACTGCAATCCTCCGCCCCAAAAGCAGAATCTCTCTTTAGAAGCTCCTTTGACCTTCAGAAAAAAAAAACACGAGTATTACCACAGAAAAACTTTTTTTGTCACTCTTCACTCGCTGATAATAACTTGCTTTTATCTAACGGGTTTATTAAACCGCTCTGAAGAGAGTTCTGTGGTTTCTGTAAAGACTCACATTAAAACTAAAATTTGCTAAACACAGCTAAATATCCCGGCCTTGCATTTGTTCTTTTCTCCTCAGATTCATGTAACTGGTCAAGAGGATCTGAGCAAGATGAAGATGGTTAAAGGTGAGAGACAGACCAGCTGGACAAAGCCGAAAAAAGTCTGAAAAGGAAATGCAACAAATGCTGGCACATAACGACCGCATCGTGCCTTCTGATGTCATGACAAGAGCGTTGCCATGGCAACACTCAAAATGAACAGCTTTGTCTGCGGCACTGTGCCTTATTTCTTATGTAACTTTTCCTGCCTTTAACCCGCAGCTCCATTACTGCTCAGCGGGGTCCTGAGTTAGTTACTTATTCACAGTCAGTCCCTGGAGAGCCGGTCCACGGGAACCACTCGAACGAGAACTTCATTACTGTTGTATCACAAGAACTGCAGATAAGAAGCAGTTCACAGAAATAACTGAAACAGGCGTCGATCAAGCGTGTGTGAAAATGAATTTTGAATGGAACCGGCTGTTTTCACAGGAGGAACAGAGAGACACGCACTGCGGTTGGGAAGCGAGGGGGGGGTGGTGAGGTTCATCTCCTGCAGGTGCTCCAGATTTTCAGTATGGAAGAGTCGTATATAGAGGAACCCTCGGAGAAAGCCATCCACACACCCCCTCCGGCTCGCACCGTGTGGGCCCTGCTGAGCATCGGGTCCTGATGGACCTCAAATCTCTGAGACCTGAGAGGAAAAAATTATTCAAGTCTGAGAAAAATGAAAGTGTGCGATTCCTGCGCCACAAGCAGACACCAGACAGCAATGCAAAAGTGATGTTTTCAAATGGTTTCAAAAGTAACGTTTTTGACTGTATTCAATAGACTCCATCTGGACAAGATAAGCGTGATTAGATTTTAAAATAACCTTATCTAATTAAACGAGTCAATGTTCTTATGATCAAAATGTAATAAAATGTGATAATCTCTCTTATTCTATAGATTATTATATTCTACATACATATTTTAAGCATTAGGAGGCTAATTCCAGTGCACATCAGCAACATTGCTTGAATTCTGATGAACCATTTCGCATTAGTTTCCCATTTATTCGCTGGATTTCAACAAATGCACTTTTAAAAAGGAATATACGAGCTAGATTACCCTTAATACACAATTCACACTAATTCTGTGTACAGTGACAATACTTTAACTGTTCGAGAAACCACGCAAGACCACAACATCCATAAATACAAAGCATAACATTCACCCCTTCTAATGCCATATAACTTAACTAATGGTTTAAAAGGAAAATCTGAGAACCCGAGTCCAATAAAAATCAATAAGCAGAACAATGGATACAAAAAATGTTAAAGAATTAAGAAAGGAAGGCAAGGAATAATGTTAATATAACGTCTAAAATGGACGTTTTGAACGTTCCTAGAACATTTAAAATAACATTTTCTCCATTTTTCTTCGGGTATGAAAAACAGGGTGATCACACAGTCTATGGCTAGAAACCGTTGGCGAGAGTCAAAGCAGAGAGTCAAACAGACTCCACTGCTTCTCCCACGACAATGTCACCATGAGACTTGTTGTAAATACACGTGGGGAGGAAGTAGACGCTCCCCACTCCTCCTCCAGCTGCTAGACCAGCACGACTCTACGGGGAAATGGATACAATGTAATCAGTAGAACACAAAAAAACAGCACTCCCCCGAACTGTGAGGGATCAAGCTGAACGCAGCAGGGCCTCACTCACCGAACAGCAGCGCAAATCTCCTCTCTGATGGACACATCCACAGAAACCTCAGAGGATGAAAGAATGTCTGATTGCAGAGATAAAAAGGCTCAGGGTTATGGAAGCCCACAGGGAAGATCTCTAACCAAGAAATAATGTTAATACAACGTCCAAAACATTTTTTAAACATTCAAAATGACATTTCTTATTTGAAAAGATTTGGAAAACGTTCTTAAATAAAACAACAATTTAACAATTGAAAACCTTAAATTGTTAGCTGGGATATAAGAGACGAGACCTTTTTCTTCTGAGGAGACCAGAGTGTCCACAATTTTTGGTCATTTTCACGAAGGTAGCCAGAAATATTTCACATCACACGTCCCTAAAGCTTTCTGTCAGAACTACAGCTGAAATGAAATGGGCTCAGAACACAATGTGGTGTGTAACATACTTTGCTGAAAGGCAACTAACTAATCCTATCTGGTGAAACGTTTTAAACATGGCCAAGATAGTCAAAGCTGGTAAATTAGCATGTTATTTTGCTTAAAAGCAAACGCTTCAAATTGCAGAGCGGCAAAAAATGCGCCGCATGCTAATTTCACTGCGCTTGCCCTGAGCCAGTCATTGAAAGTAATTTTGTTTCATTAATACTCAAGAGAAACGTCTTATGTTTGAGACAAATATGTTTAACTACAGTACTGGTGGAACTGTAGAGTTTCTTAAAGTGTGTTTGTGGACTGCACCTCTCTCTACAGCTGTGTATGCTTATGTGCCAGTAGTGCTGTGGTAGCGACTGCAGCGTGTCGTGTAACCCAATTTATAGTTTTTTAAATGTTTTTTTTCCCTCCAATACATTCAGAACACACGACTCTTCAGGTTTTAATCACGCGGTCTGTGCTGCGGCCAACACGGACGCATTTATGAGATGCATCTCGTAAGGTTTCACGTTTTCAACCATCACAGTACGTTCAAGAGACAAAATTAGAGGAGGACGCTCAGCGAGCCATTTAATTAACACTTCCAGTTGTTTATTTCTGCCTTTGAAACCAGAAAGGCTTTAAAATGACTTCTGATTGCCTCAGGTTCATTGCATGTCTCATTCAAAATGTCCGACTTTTGTTTTGCACATGCTTTGAAAAACATCACCAGAGCCACTTGTTCAAAGTGCCTTCAGGGTGAAAGAACTTACTGTATCCAGACACTCAACAGACAACTTTGTTTCACAGCTCTGATGTCATCATGTGCAAGAGGTGGCAGAAGAGGGAGATGGCATTTCCTGTGGGCTTTCAGATGCTTATTGCTGCTGGGTGTGACGCTAATGCGTTTGTTTATTTAATATATGTACTCTGAAAGTCAGACATCTCATTATTTAATGCATACTGTTGATTAAGCACAACAAAATGAATCCAACCCTCGTTACCCAGGGAGAGAAAAAAATAAGAAATCTCTTCCCCCGAAGCGATTCAGTCAAGGTCGTACTTTTACTAAAAGCTTTTTCTCATGCGAGACCCAGAGTTTATTACAATATTAGCTGTTTTAAGGGCAGTGATTTACCTCACAGAATTTGTAGGATAGTTTTGATTAAAAAGTTGCACTTTCTTGGGAATGTGCATGCCACTTATTATAATTATTATACTTAAAATAGTACAATTCAATCAACACACTGAATATGGACATGAACCATGAACATGAACTTTCACTTCACTGGAKTTTTGTCTTTGTTGACAGTAAGGTAAGCAGTGCAATGTGACAAACCTGTTGTGTGTGTGTGTGTGGGGGGGGGGGAKGGGGGGGTTGCGWAGTTCTGCATGCTCACACGTGCTCTGTTGTCATTAGCTCACACTTACAACAAATCAATACAGCTCTGAATACAGAGGACAGACTTTATAAATTCACCATAAATTCATTCAGACATGAATTCATTGGTTTTCTATCTAACTAATACGCAGCCAGAATAATCACATAATCCCTGTCTCATCTCTGAATGCATGACAGAACTAGTATCTCTCACATGCTCACTGAAGCATTCAGCGTACAGGGGACGAGAAAACACACCCACAAAGGTTTAAATGAAAGGTTGATGATAAAGCGATTTGAACACGGGGACTATCAGACTCATTTGTACTATTAATCTGATTTGATTACCCTTTAACTCCATAGAGACCCTTTCATTTGGGAACATAAATAATTTCCCTTCTTAATTATCCCATTTAGTGTTTAATCTCATTAGTTAGAAAAAGAAATCAAAAAACACAATGAACATAACTGTCTGTTTCTGTGATAACGTGATAGAGAAAAAAACAAGCTAAAAAGATAACTAACACAAAATAACACAAAAAGACTAAATTCGAAGTAATTATCCATAACTCCTAACAAACACCTGCACTACACCGAATAAATGGCCATTGTTTTACATTATGTTCTCAGAACATTGGCTTATGTTCACTAAAAATTCTCTCAAAGTTATCAAAATGTATATATCATTTTAAAAAAAATAAAAAAATAAAACATTTTGATTTTTAAAAAAAAACAATCGTATACCAACCAGTAATGTTAATACAACTTCTAAAAATGGTCCTGGAACTTTCAAAATGTTGCAAAAAAGTTTGTGTTACTTAATGGAAAAGTTTCAGAAATGTTCTTACAACCTAAAATTGTTATATAAATGTTATAAATTATAAGGTGTTATGACAGAGCTTATGAAGGGAGAGGACAAATCACATATAATTATGAAAAATCATAATGCTAAAAACACAGCAGCTGTAGCCCCGCCTTAGTGTTAAAACAACCAATCACCTGTTAGATAGAGGTAAAAATACACAAATCAGAATTCACTGCAAATGTGAAATATAGAACATAATCTCCCATCGCCATCCTTCACTGTTTATTTGTTTTGGTATGGCTACTTTGTTTCTCAATTCCCATTGGAATGCATGACAAGTTTAATAACGGCTGCCTAACTCTGCTGTAGGAGCTTCCCAAATACACTTCAGTACAGAATGTGAAAGAGACACCTGAACTCCACAGCAATATAATGAGACTTTATGTAACTCGTACCTTCACGTCTCTCAGACACCAGCGGGTTTTATCAGCGAACAGGAAGTTTCTGGAGTGTTTTAGGCACAGAATGGGACAGCCCTCGGGGGTACGCAGGGTCAGGAGACACTCAGCAGCCGTGTTCATGCAGCCGGAAATCTGGATACTTATTTATTACTTATGTTATTCAGAAGAAGCATGCCAATTAAATAAACAAAAAATACAATAGCAAAGGCTTTCTCAATGCGTGTGTGCGTAAGAAAACGGATGTTTCTTTTCTCTGTAGCTAATCAGAAATTTCCATTTTCATGAAGGTTATCTCAGAATCTCTTCATGAGTGATTTAACTCCTGCTTCAGAAAATCATAATGATTCTTCAGAGAGAAAACGATCATTTCAATTTGTGCCGAAACCAAAATGATTGCGGTTTCATTTCTCGAGGAAATACAACTACCTGAACGCTGGTTAGATTTATGTGTTTAAAAGGTATTAAACGTTTAGTTTTGCACTGCAAAGACGACACAGAAAGCATAAGCCTTCCGCGCAAGGATGCATTTACTCAGACTGCAGTAGTTTTTGTATTGAAAGACAAAAGAAATGATCATTTACTCATTTATTTTTTTAAACACAAATACTGAGACTACAGAGCTTGGCTGTCACCTGTCTCTCATCACTATGAACCCCAATAAGTGGAAATCTCACTTACACTTCCGTTTAATTGTGCTTTAATCTCTTCTCCTCTGATTAATAAATGATCTCTCTGTTTAATAAATATTTACATTAGGTTTGACTTTTCCTCGAAACAAACAGCTTTTATGTTCGTTTTGGGCTACTGCTTGATTCTCACACACAGACATGTGAGCTGACAGGAACGGATTTAATACTCGATGCTTAGATGAGTCACAGCTGGCATCAGTTACTGTTTTTGTGCACCACCGCGTCTGTAAAGCTGCAAACCGTAACTTTTGCCTCTCTAGCGCCATCTCTGTTTAAAGCATAAAATTGCAGGTTAATAGTTTAAATTCCAAACTGCTGTAAGAACAAGCTGCAAAGTACAAGCTACATGTAACGCACAGGCTGCATTAGCTATATTTTACCTTCCATCATGAAGATCGTGTTCCCAGCTCCAGTGGGTTCCCAGCTCCAGTGGGTTCCCAGCTCCAGTAGGGTTCCCAGCTCCAGTAGGGTTCCCAGCTCCAGTAGGGTTCCCAGCTCCAGTGGGTTCCCAGCTCCAGTAGGGTTCCCAGCTCCAGTGGGTTCCCAGCTCCAGTAGGGTTCCCAGCTCCAGTGGGTTCCCAGCTCCAGTGGGTTCCCAGCTCCAGTGGACCACTTTCATTGTCCTCTGAAGGGCTGGACTCAGGAACACTCCAGACACCAGACTCTGTGTGGTCTGTTCAGGGTGATGTCCACCTGACCCTGACAGAAATCACCTCCGCTGTCTACCTGTACAAAAACAGTGCAAAAAGAACTTTCTGGATGTAATATTTTAGATAAACATTCTGAGAACGTTTCCTGTTGTCTGGGCTAATGCATAGCTGCTGTCGGCTTGATAGCTTCAAACATCATCTGGTGAAACTCTAGAGA
Source organism: Botia almorhae (assembly GCA_036877575.1). Lineage (NCBI taxonomy): Eukaryota > Metazoa > Chordata > Actinopteri > Cypriniformes > Botiidae > Botia > Botia almorhae. The sequence continues at coordinate 12,987 of JAZGTJ010004195.1, read as the reverse complement.
TCTTTTCTTCACTTAAAGAAGAATGTTAGGTTAGGTTAGGTTAAGACTTTAAAAGATGCTGAGATATTTGACAAAGACGGAGATGACCAACTCCATGCTTGGTGAAATGACATGCAGTTGACAGAAGAAGACTTCAGTTCACTGCTGCTCATAAATCAATCTTCTGGTGTCTTCAGCCTCACATCACCCTCAACTACTGATGTATGTTTCTCCAGCCTGAAGTTACTTTATAATTCAAACTCATGTAACACATTTGGATTGTGTTGCATCAGAAATTAATGATATTCTTTTCATTAAAAACAGTGTTTGTTCTCACTGCCGGCTGGCCGTTCTCAGTTTGTTTAATTGTTAATGCATAATGCAAAAGGCGCAACCCGCCCACCATTACAAACGAACTGATCAGCACGCCGTCATATCTGCTGCACAAACTGGCGCATCTCTTCTTTCACACCACTAAACTGTTTCAATTACAAATTCCATTAAAAAAAAGTCTTCCAGCTTCAAGAGGAGATTTAACAGAGAGAGAGAGAGAGAGAGAGAGAGAGACTATTACAGAGAAATGCTAATGCAGTCTGCTGGCTCTGTTCATTCTAAGACCTCATTATAAATGGCTCTTGTTTATGAGCCATCATTTATAATTACCTCAGGATACTGAGCAAGTAGGCCCAGCCAAGTGGAGTGTAATCCTAACAACAGAACCGGAACACAACGGCAGAGAGGGAGTGATGCGGCCGGACAGCAGAGATTAATTCTCACTCTGAATCATGTTATGCGAGCGAAAGGCTAAATATAGTCTTTAGCCGTCCAGTTTCCCTCTCTAATCTGCATACAATCATTTGCAATCATCAGTGCAGAATCTGGACAGCTAAAATATATCAAATATATTTCCCAATTTTTTTCACGTACCACCGCCATCGTTCAAGCCAAGCTTAACTACTGGAGCGTGGGTCTACCCAGCTAGTTCTCAGAACGTTGGCTAACGTTTTCTAAAAGTTCTCTCAAAATGATTAAAACATTTTCTTGAATTAACAGTAGAACGTTTTTAACTTTATACATCATATCAAGCATTATTACGTTGTTAGTGGAACATTTTAAATGTTAGAATAAAAAAAATGTTTAAATAATGGTGTATTAACATAATGGTGATTCTTAAGAAACACACAAACTGATAAAACGTTACAAATGCCACAAATGTTTTTGATTCAAGACAGCATTTCAACGTCAAAATCCTAAAACTGCACGATAAACCAACCAAACAGAAATGCCAGGAAGCAGATGATGTGCACAAGCAAAAACCAAGAGCTGAATTAACCTAAGAGTGGCTAAAAGAGTGAATTTGGAGGAGGACTGGCTGGCTTACGGTCTTCAGCTGATTAAAAACAATTTCATTATTTTGATCAAAGCATCAGTAAATACCCAGAAGCCCATTCTAATGTAATCTGATTGCTGTCATTGTGCATTTGGAACGCTGGCAGTAAAAACAGACTGTTATGGGAGAGATACAATGTGAAGATGTGATGTATACATTCAGATGTAGCCAATCAGAGCCGTGATTTCCTCCTCTCTCACATCTCCATCTCTTAGTCCAGCAGAAGTCTGATTGCTTTAGGGGCTGCTGTAACCCTTACACACTGATTACAGCCACATTGTCTGATCTGCATTGAATCTTATTATAGCCACGAACCCTCCATTTAGATGAGATATGCCAGATATAAACATCTTCAGGGTGTGTTTATGTGAGCGTCTGTTTGGCATAAAAAACAAAATGACAGGCAAACAGAAAACACAGCCAAACGTAAGTCTACAGTATCTGATGCAGTTCAGTTTTGACTTACCCTGAGGTAACCCTGAGGAATGAGGTGCTGGGGGCTGAGAAACCAAGTAACACACGCTGGACAAAATTATGAAGTGCGGCTTCGAGCTACAGAAAAATAAAGCAAAAATACATATTTAATTATAATAAGCACATATAATTTAATTAGTAAAAGATGAGCGCAGAATATCTTTCATGTTGCCCCTGTGGAAACCAGGCATTAATCACCAAACAGTCATTTAACCAGTATTTCAAAATGCTAACAGATCCAAAATAATGCTGGAGAAACGCTGATTTCAGTCCCATAGCCCTATCTTTCCTATCTCTTCAACTCTTTATCCACTCGTTCTTCTCAAAATCACTCTCTTCTTCTCATCCTCAGTTATTAAAGCTCATTGGGCACCCAGAGTTCCCCCATCTTCCACGTTTAAATCACTTATCCTTCATTTTTATATCACTCATTCATCTGCTGTGACACAAAATGTCTAATCTGTAATTAAATGCCAGTCATAGCAGGAGCACAAATCTTGAGTCTGGCTGCTGGAAGGAACCCAGCTAACTGGGAATGTTCACAGAACATTTGCTAATGTTCTCCTAAAGTTCTCTCAAAGTTCTTGCAGCAATGAAATATTTTTACATTAAATATCATATCAAAAACATTATTCTTACGTTGTTAGCGGAACATTATAATAACGTTACAGAAAGTAAAAAAATTGAATAACGTTTATATAATCAATATAGGATAAATAATGTTCAATGTACAAGTTGAATAACGTTCTTATAACCAATATAAGATGATATATAACCAATATAAAATGACAATATATGAATACAATGTCTGATAAACTGAATGTTTTGAATATTCCTAGAACATTCAAAATAACGTTTGTGTTACAGGATGGAAATGTTAGAGAAATGTTCTTACAACCTAACAGTTTAAGCTGGGAGGAGACAGACAGTGGCTTTGAGTCACATGAGAACACGGGTATACAGTGAGGAGCACAGCCATCTTCACAGGTGGACATTTCTTCAGCTTTCATCATTCCCTGATAAACAGTCAGTGCATTTGATGTCTGCAGCCTGTCCAATGAAGAGAACCCAAAAACACGGATATACAGCATTTCACACGGAATTGAATATTTGATTCATAATCCAAACATGTAACAACTTTGTGTTCCATTAATGATTCCATTAATGATTCCATTAATGATTCCATTAATGATTCCATTAATGATTCCATTAATGATTCCATTAATGATTCCATCAATGATTCCATTAATGATTCCATCAATGATTCCATTAATGATTCCATCAATGATTCCATCAATGATTCCATCAATGATTCCATTATTGATTCCATTAATGATTCCATTATTGATTCCATGAATAAGAAAACAACGGACAATGTCTGGCAAACCACCGGAGCAACCCTGTTAAATCCTGCTGCTTTACTACATGAATTCTCCTGCTCAAATACAGGAGCAGCGCTGGAGATCCTCATGGGAGGAGAAACAGCAGCAGGTAAACAGGCTGAACAGATTTGATGGAGGACTGGTGTTTGGGTGCTCGTTTGAAGAGAGGGCGATAGGTGAGCTAATTAAACAGAGATTTGTTGATGAAGAGAGAGGGCGGTCACACAGCTGCTGGCCCCCGTGACCCAGTGTTCTACATGGTATTCACTCCACCCCTCTGGCTGACGGGCCATATGCCAGCTCCAGGCAGCGAGTGTGCCCTCCATAGCCAATAAAACTCAGAGGAAACTTATATTGGCTTTCCTTACAGTGTCTCTCTCTCTCTCTTTCTGCAAGCAAATGAACAGTCTGCTGTGTCAATATTAAAGCTGCAATCTGTAGCTTTTTTTGGTTAAAAATAAACAAAAATCAGTTATCGAGCAAGTACATGACAGATCATCGTGTTTAAAAGGGTCTTCTTCCCGGAGCACAGTTCACAACAGTAAGTAAATAATATTGATTTAATGAGGATGCTGCAGCATTTGTAGTTTGTGTATTTAGAACAGTTATTTAGAATTTAAAGTCATCCACATTAAAAAAAACTCTTTTGCAATTTTACGTTTAAACAGCGGTGGCGATAGAGAGGCAAACGTTTTGTAATTAAATACTCATTAAAAGTCACTCCCTGCGTAAACATACTAAATTAGTATTTAAAGTCACTTCCATGGAAACAGTGATGTTGTGTAAAAGGCAATAAAACGACCATGTTTGTTAGCAGTTTACTAGTTTCCTTTGGTGACTTTAACGCAGATGGACAACTGGATCAGAGATGCAATAAGCTGAAAGTGTTACGATTTCATGAGCTGCACAAAATTCAATCATTCAATTTCATGGGTGCAGATAAGCAAAGATCAAAGTGTCAACCACCTGCTATGCGATTTGTCATGCATTGTGCATGTTTTCAGAAGTTCTCCGTACCAGCTTTCTGTTTAGTAGGTTTTGGGTTTAATGAGCTGGATTGGAACCGGTGTTCCATCGCGTGGTGCCCAGGTTCCATCGCGTGGTGCCCAAGTTCCATCGCGTGGTGCCCAGGTTCCGTCAGCAGTTCACTCTTTTAAAAAAGCAGCTCTGGTTCCCGTAACAATTAACACAGATCACATCAACAGACAGCTGAATGGCATGATGGGACAATTGGCATACTGGTGTTCCAGAGTGCCATCTGACATCGCCGGGTCACTGCAGCATTCATATTCATGCCTAGACTGATATTTCCTGCGTATGTCCTGTTCTATGCACCCTCTGATGCATCCAGCTAATGCGATGAGAATCCAGCACGTCTCTTCAGCCCCTCTGGCATGATTTCTCTGACACAGCGCAATGATTCCAGCGTCGCAGAGATGAAAGCAATGAACTGTCCTGCAAATAATGGCTTTGAAAGCAGAAATGGAAGCCAAGAGTTATATACACATCTCTCTCTTTTATCTCTCTTCCACGAGAGAACACTGAGAAGCACCAAAATCTCTGCCAGGCCTCATGATGGAGGACGCCACTGCAGGAGACAAGGGATGGAAGTAAACTCAGAGGGGTTCGATAGGGGGGCGTGTTTAATCCCCGAAGGTTCTCGAATCCTTCCCGTGTTGATCTGCTGGGTGCCAGACACCGTCCCCCGGCTGGCTAAACAAACACACATCACACGTCTTTAATCTCTGCTTTTAAATGCTCGTTCATCCAGCACAAAGCCGTTTATAAACCTCTGAATAATCAAATGTTACGTTTCATGAAACACATTTAGGTAGAAGACACGATGATTCAGACTTCATGGTTCAGAGGACCACTATGCAGGGCAGCAGGCATACAAATGCTTCACGTTGACGTGCGACCGAGGCTTTAAAAGATTGCGATCGATTCGTGTGAGGTGATTGGCTAAAGAACGCTGGCAGTATAATTAGCCAAGAATAAGACCAACTAAGGCAATTCACAGAAACACGATCACCAGATCAAGTCCTTGAATGAGGCCATTTTGTTTTCCCTCTGCGTAACCTAATACTCTCGTAATGCTCCTATTCGTCACTTATATAAAGTGTAAGACAGGAAGCGTTGAGGTTTAAATTAGCCCATTTTGTGCTCTAAGCCCCGCTCATTGTGGTCGTTTAAGTCCCTCTCTATACAAACATAGGGGGATTGCGAAGCGGGTGGTGAATGAGACTGACTGCTGGTTTAAAAACACTGATGATTTATAATAATTAGCACGTAACTGTCAGAGCTACTGATCTGCCCCTCATGTAGATGACCTTGCTTTCAGACTGGGCTGCAATGCCAGTACAGGAGGAAGTACAGAGACACACTGCCCTCTACTGCCGAGGAAAGTGGACAAAATGGACGCCAAATCAAACCTCCTCTCGATGATGCTGCAAAAGCAAAATCGGATCGATGAAAAGGCGACCTTTAACACTCCATACAGACTTAGAGTCAGAGTTTAGATAAGAGTAACAGGTATTATCCTGGTGTTATTTAACTGAGAATTAACCAGATAAAATCAGCCTTTATATTCTGTGTAGTTCTGTTGTAATACTCTTCATATATCGGAGATCCATTTAAAAAGCATGTACAAAAAGCCTCTGAATGGAGGGACATGTTGATGGCACTTTCCACACAGCTTTGATCTTTTAATAAGAAGTCCGTTCTCCATCATTTCTGGAGGCTGCACGATCGCTCTGCTCACCCGAGATATCATTATTATCTAATATGGCTCTCATAACTGGAGGGGAGATCAAAAGGTCAAGCACAAAGCTAGTAAATCATCACAGGCTTATTACTGAATAGAGATTTACTACTGTAAACTATTCACTTAATGAACAGTCTACAGTGAACTCGTCATCTCCTGTAGTAATGTTGAAGTGAAACACTGAAGCTTTTCCGCTATTATGACTGACACAAGTCGATACTTTTGACGGCTGCAACATTCAACACCAGACATGACCAGTCACCCACAGAACATGAGATTCTGATCCCCTCGAGTCTGGACTGTCACCAGACTCTACACGATATACAATGACAATGACAAGCTACAGTCAACAGGTCCACTGTGATCAACTGACAGTGAAGAAATCAGATTTACACTTCCTGTCCAGCATAATCTGTACAAATCAGGGCCCTGTGTCTTCTGCCCCTCCTGAACTCTGCAGATGATCAAGTGAAAAGTCAAATAACTTTATCGGTTGATCTAAAAGGGCGAAAAAGCAAAAAGGCTCAATTAAAACACAGATTGTTTGAGATAAGAAAGCAAAAGAATACGAGCCTAAGCCATCACCAATTAATAAAGCGAAGCCTCTGTGAAGCCGCTTGGATTTAGCTGCAGGCCAAGTCGACGCCTTTCAAAAACCTCCGCAGTTCAATGTACACGTGTGTGTGTTTGCGTGAGAGATGTAAAGCTGCACAGGAGAGAAAGGTTGTAAGCTCACCGCCTGAAGCCGATATTAAAGACCAATGACAACCAAAACAACTATAATGCTTTGAAACTTCAAACACTTTCAAAGTCAGCTGTACTCTGCACACATCTACTACAGAAAGCCAGGGTAGGCCTTATTTTCTGTTGCTAAGTTTCAGTGGGCTGAACCATGACAACGGTTTTAATATGAAGGATTCAGAAAACATCTCATATCTCCCTCCCCCTTGTGTTAACACCAAAAAGCCAAACCTGATATCTCCAAAATCTTATTTCCAGCTTGTCTTTCCACATTTCAAAGCATCTCCATGGTATTAAAAAAAACCTGAACATAACAGCCATCGTCTCTCCATCCTAATATTTCATAGAGAAACAGATCGTTGTTCTCCTCCCACGAGACATCTTTACAGTTCTAAGCGCAGATCTTCATTTTACAGCTGAAGCAGATGTTTGGTGAAGGTCTTTTAAGCATGTTAAGAAATAGTCAAGCAGTTTGACGGACATGTCTTGACACATTGAGCCAAAAACGTACGTTTAAATCGGTCAGTCCTGTTCCCTCTTTCTCTTAATCACTTTTTGATATCTTTATACAGTCTGTCTGAACACAAACGACCAAAAGCTCAACAAATCAAAGCTTAAGTTCACTCATGCTCACAGAATGTAAACCGCTTGTTTGTTTCCGTGCTGTAAAAGGACGTGATGAGGTTCGGCAGGTGATAACATGCAAGTGAGAACAGAAAACTTAAGGGCCAATTAACCCGCGTTTAATCTCAACAGTTGCTGATGTTTCTCTTACAGCTCTCAGTGAAGTCGTACGTGCGGATGCAGTTCTGACGTAGCGCCGCAACATCTCTGCGTGTCATCTCAGTGTTGCCCGACACTTACTTAAGAGAAACCAACGTTTTAGTTTTTATCAGATTTCTTTTAACTCAAGCTGCAGCTCCTCTAAAATCAATAGAATTAATTCTCTACTTCTATGAAAGGTCAGTCTTTTCCACACTTTTGCGAGGGGCTTGTCTGGCAGTAAATACAGTCAGACTAAAGAGAAGAACTCACATGTTTTGTGTAACTGCAGACACCTCACTGCAGTCGCATTTGATAGTTTAAGTCTAGGACGAGCATTTTAAATCTGATTGTTTAGTTTAAACGGCATTATAGCAATGGCAAATATTTGCATTGTTTATATAAAAGCACAACTGAATTTAATGGGAGGACAAAGGTGAAGTTAATCAATACTTCAGTTCAAATACTTGAGGAAGAACTTGAACTAGTGAGAGATGTTCTCTCCCGGGCACACACATTGGTCACCAAAGAATACATGTACAATGTACAGTAAAATTGTATGGCATAAACCCAGTTTTTTTTTAAACAGGTGTTTGCATGCGTGACTTGCACAAAATCTCTACAAGGCAGACCCTCGATGAAAAACAGGGATAAAACATAACCAGAATGTATTCTGAATAAATATGCATATGGGCGGCATAACTTTGGCTGTTCGAGACAGTTTATTACAAACACAATGTACTGGAACTGTTGTACATCCTGATAAACAAAACACTTAGCATGAATCATTTGAGAGTTCCGAGCAGTTTTGAATGATATCTGTTCAATCTGAGACATGCATACATCAGAAAGCACTATACTCTGACTCTCACTACACTGAAGAGGTAAGCTGTTGTGACTCGTGCTGAATGGCGTGCTAAAGTTCACACACACCATTTTTAATTAACACTTATGTTCTCCAAAACAATTCATTGAACTTTTTTTTATACTTGTTTATGATTTAGAATAATAGCAGAGACCACTCATGGCGTATTTTCAAAGAAGGAGTTAATACATTTGCAGGAGCATTGAATAAAAGGGATTTAGTTGTAATTAAGCTTTGGCATTATTCACGAACAGCAGTGCATGTTAAATCTATCGTTTTGATTCTATCAGCATTGTGAGAAACACAGCAGAGGTACATTCAATCAAAGGATTATTAGAGCTACACAGTTTTGAAAACAACGAAACTGTTGGATTAGCAGCTTCTCTACTCCTCAGAACCACAGAAGTTTATGGTGAACATCTCCTCCGTGTATCTCATGGGAAACCTTGGAGTCTATGTCAGACCAAACGGGACCTTTCGAACCTCAGCTAACACGGTCTGAACTGAACATATTAATTAGGGTGCCTCTCTGAACCTGTAACAAGGAAGAAGTTTCATGGAATCACGTAGCGTTTCCATGGCAATCCCTAAACCCCATCTTTACAATTAATGGAACCCTCAGGAAGCACTCAAACCCGGCCTTGCTGACACTCTCATCCTCCCACTGCCACCATATCACAAATCACCTGTTTTATGCAGATACAGACATACGCTACCCTTCGCCGCGCCTTCTTAATGGCCCACATCAGTGACAAAACAGCTTCTGCGAATTTTATATGCGCTGAAAATTACACCCCATGGCAGGGAAATATCCCGGACAGGTGTGAGAGTGAATGTGGAAAGACTCCATTTAGCTTGTTAATAAAATCGACATGCATGAGAAAGAACCCAGCGGAGAAATGGTCTTGCTAGTACGGATCAGGCACAGGAAGTGACACGGGCTGCAGTGACATGACCTGCCACAGTTGGATCGAGCCGTCAACAATGATACCCAGATTATTTTTGATTGCGTTGGGTCATGATTTTACTGCTTATGCCATTCACAGTAGCAGGCCGGGCAAACGGGTTGTGTTCTGGCCACATGTTCCTCAAAGAGATAAGGGAGCTCAACAACAACATGCCACCCATGTAACTGCACCAGCATCTCTGTTATTGTCATTTAGCTTGTGATGTGTGGGGTGTGTGTGTGTATATATATATATATATATATATATATATATATGATGTATCTTCACCAGGTTGAAGAAAGCCGTGATTCAAAACTCATCGTGGTCAACACTTCTGCCAGAGACGTTTACGTGCAACAACAGTTTGACAACTAAGCCAAGCGAGAAAACGGAGAAATGCAGAGACAGCCGAACAGCGTCTTGCAACAACAACAAAAAAACAGAAAACACAAGCGATGGGGAGTGAGATTTCATGAGAAAGGCTCGCAGAGCTGGTTGTCATTTTGTCTCAATTGCTAACTAGCTGCGTTTTGGGGATATCGGCACTTACGCCTGACAACTTTCAGCTAGCTTGTGTTGCAATTTTCTTACTGCTACAAAACCATGTTCTTCAACACAGAGATTACAAAGAGACACAGGCGGCATATACAAGACCATTATTGCTGTTCTACAAACAAGATGATTCACAAAAACATTGTACCGCTTTTACAAAACAGTGTACTGTGTACTTAGCACTTATTAGAAACAAAATAAGGATCTAAAGACGAGGGAAAAAAAGGTTCCTTTTACTGATACCTCCTGGTTCTCTAGTTCTTTTAATCACCACAGTTGCCTTATTTCTTGTGTCTATCAAACAGAAGGCTGTACATGTTGATTATGCCTCGTCATGTGGTAAAACAGCTTGTTTTGTTGTTGTTAAGCTGCTGCTTGGTGTGAAAAAGAAACTAAAGCACAGAACAGAGAACAAGCGCCATTATTTTCTGCTATTTTTGACGCATCTCTCACTACACACTGCAAACTGACACAAACACTCCTCAGATGTCTCCTGTACATGTTAAACTGCAGTTAAGCGTCTCTTGAAAAAGTAACTAGCTACATAATCATTACTTAATAAAGCAAAATCTGTTAATATTAATTAAATATGCACAATCAGTGACATTTTACTGGTGCAAAAATGAAGGTCTGTACATTTATAAGATGAAAGCATTAGTAAGATGAAAGCATTAGTAAGACTCAATTAGTCTAAATACAAAAGAAACGACATCATCCTAATAATATTAATAAGTCGAAACACAGTGGCGAACAGTAGCATTTAGCAAAACATGACATGAAAACAGCAAAATCTGCACTTTTTAAAAAATGAGCTTGCTACCAGAAAAACGACACTATTCTGAAAACAGCCAAACTACCGGCATGCTACTTAAAAAAATTTAACTGTTAGTTATCTTTCCCCAATACTTTATGAAATTAAACAATATCTGACTCAAGTATAGTGCAGAAAATAAATCCGATCTCTGTTTGGATTCATGTCCGTCTCTCAATAAGACTGCCGTGTTTTTGTTAATGCATAACAGGTGAGGCACGTAGGCACCACACAGATTTGTTAGAAGCAAATGGTTGATGTTAATTATTTTGTTTTCTTGATGTGCTGCACTTTGAAATTCCACCTGTGTCACAATCTCATTTCTTTCTTGCTGAGAGATGTTTATCCGAGGCTGAAAAACCTTCTAGACTAACAGCAGGTGAAAACCAGAAAACAAAGGATGCAACTGTCTCTCTCTCTCTCTCTCTCTGCGTCTGGATGTGCGTGTTTGTTAAAGAGAAGGGTTGTGTGTGTGTGTGAGAGAGAGAGAGACAGATTTGTATGTTTCAAAGACAGAAAGTGGGAGAAATATTGGCCTCAACTGATTTATCTTTCCTTGTTCAAAGCTTTCTTAATTTTCGGCAACCGGCTATTTTTGTCTTTTTATGGGGAGAACAGAGGAAACTAAATCTGCAATTGATGGGGAAAGAGGAGGAAATACAATCAGAAAATGACGGGGAGAAATGGGCAAACAACATCAAGACCATGCAGAGAATAAGGGAAACTAAATCTGAAAGTGATGCAGAGACAGAGTTAAAACCTGGAAATGAGGGAGGAGGGAAGTAACAAAATGAGGAAATGTTGCAAGCTGGATTCGATTAGCATCAACCACTTAAGCACCATAATGCAGACAGCTATTCTATTCTCCTGAACCCTGATGCTCAAATGACACCCAGCTGCCCTCTAGCCAGTACATGGCCCTGACTAACACCCACATATATTATGATACCCAGTTATGACGACAGCAGCACATCCTCGATTACTGACTGCAACAATTCCACCTAGACCTTTTATTTTCCCTCTTGCGCTCCTGCTTACGCTATATTTACCTCAAATAAACATCTCTACACCTCTACTGTGCCCAGTGTCTCTGTTGGAACAGTTTTGAGATTCAGTGCCGGTTCGGGCTTCTCAACGTCCCTGTTTACCTTTCGCACGACTGAGATGTGATGAATGTGTCGTCACCGGTAATCGATGTCACTGGACCAGAGGAGGCCTTCAGTCCTCTGATCTTCCCGGATATTTCCCATCAGAGCAGCTAAAAACCTGCCATTTGCTTCCAGATAATAAAGGCCCATTTAAGCCTCCCTGCTTCCACCCTGCATGCTCGCTGCAGCATGTATAATATTTCAGTACTGTTTTCAGGCTCCAGCCTGTATTTGGACCATCAGATGAGCGGCAATCTGTCAACGCAGCTTTGGGGGGATGCAGAAAAGACGAGCAACCTCGGACACGTACTTCACATTGACTTTGGCACCGATAAGCAGGTCACAGAGGAGAATGACCTTCCGCTCCCTGGACCTCAGCACCTGTCCACGCTCGCCATACACCTTCTCAATCAGCATCTCACAGAGGATCAAACAGCTCTGCTCCGAGTTCAGCAGCTGGGAACAAAAACAGCAAGGAGAGGCTGATTGAATGTTAGGCTTTCCAAAACTGAGCCTACTAACTGACCCTACCTATCACATTCACTAAGCGTCTACGTGGACAGGTGGAAATACTAACCCACTAATACTAACCAACTAATACTAACCTACTAATACTAACCTACTAAGTAACTCCAGCATAAAGGATATTGAGGAGTATAAATTTACAGCCACACATGGTGGTTGGAAGGTGGCAGAAGACATACACGGTACATAACCAGAGTGTGTGCCATTAAGAATCGAACTGAGAACACACTTTAATTTAAATCCCTAATGTAGGTGGCAGACAAATCGTAGAATTGTAAATTGTAATTCGTAACTGTGAATTAAATTCAGAGAAATTTGTATTTCTGTACTGTATGTAAATATAAGTGCGTTATTTGATTTATAAAAGTAATTACATTTAATCCTTTTATTTTGTTTGATTAAAGTGTAATAACTTTCCCAGAATACGCTGAATTACCCCAAATACATCTCATATACGACATACTGTACAGTACAAATACATCTCATATACGACATACTGTACAGTACAAATACATCTCATATACGCCATACTGTACAGTACAAATACATCTCATATACGACATACTGTACAGTACAAATACATCTCATATACGACATACTGTACAGTACAAATACATCTCATATACGACATACTGTACAGTACAAAT
>JAZGTJ010004194.1:20521-31892 GCA_036877575.1 Botia almorhae | reverse complement strand
TGGCGATCCTTGGCCCATCTTTGCTCCTAAAGGGCTAGACCTTTCTTGGATGCTGCTTTTGTACCAAATCATAATTACAATCACCTGTTGACATGACCTGTTTAAAATCACATCATTTAACCAATTGACCAGATTACTAGCTCTAAATTGCTTCTGTCCCAACCTTTTTTGGAATCTGTTGCAGGTCAGAATGACAGGAAAGGACGTATATTTACAAATGAAATGAAGTTGACCACACAAAACATGACATTTTGTGTTCATATTGTCTGCAATGAAATACAAGTCAAAGTAAATTTAGAAATCACTACTTTCTTTTTTTATTTGCGTTTTCCATACTGTCCCAACTTTTTCTGATTTTGGGTTGTAAATAAATACATAACTTCATGTTGCTCTTATGTTTATGTATATATTTGCTTGTATTTGTGCTTGTGTGTGCACCTGTCAAGTGCACATACCTGATTGCCATTATAGGTCCAGGAGCCAAAGGTGAGGTTACACTGCTGACTGTCAAAGGGGAAATAAGAGACGTCCACCTTACAGGAGCTCTTGGTGATGGCAGGGGAGTCCCAGGTAATCTCACCATTGTACCGCAACACCACATTAGTTTCTGGAGGCCCTGAGGAGTCTTCCTCATCCGCACTTAGAAAAAAATGAGATACATGTCTATATTGATATGTGTTTTAGGTAAATCTTTTGTGCTTATTGTTTATATACAATACTTTTTCTGCTTATCAGTTCTCAAAGTTTGTAATGCAATGTTTCAATGTTTGTAATGCACTGTTGTTAACCCAACTGAACCCATGATCTTGGTATTGGTAACCTCTTGCATCACTGTTAGAGCTTTTGGAATGTATGAATATGTATACATTCTCATTTGTGTGAATGTAACAGCTGCTTATATATGTATGAGTGCAGCGCATTGTTTACTTGTTATACAGAACGATGTCTGGTCTCCAAACAAGGCTACTGGGTATTCGAATGACCTCAAGTCCATCATACTCATCTTTGTCCCAGCTCAGGTATGCGTCATGCCAGATCTGACGTACCCACAGATACGTGGTCAACACTTGGTTTCTTTCATCCTATGAAATACATAAGAACAGCTATTTTATTTACAGTCCAGCTCTTAAATCATGCAAAAAAGCCATGGCAAATGAACAGTATGAGTTCAAACAGATTTACATTTAGTTTATTCAATTCACCCGCAAAACATGTTGATCAACCAGTATGATCTTTCTGATAAAATTGGCTGACCAAAGAGGTCTTACTTTTTTAGTTAAAAAATCCTGTACACTAGCATCCTCTGTCAGGAACTGCTAATTAGTGTATGGACCAGACTGTGATATGTCAATATCTGTTTAAAATATAAAATAAAATATCTGTTTTACTTTGCGATAACACCAGTTTTGTGTATACAATCACATAGTGTCTTGCTCTACAAGATAAAACACAGTTGTTGTACTTGGAACAATTACTTTCTTGCGACAAATTAAGAATGACAGGGAAGAAAGTCTGAACCCTTATGTTACACTTAGTACCTTCTACATATCACATCTCATTGGTTAAAAGTACTGCTCAGGTTCAGGAAATGAATATTTGATTGAGTTTGATCAAGACGGAAATTCAGTGTCTCATTAACGAGAATTTGCCTCTTAAAGCAATACACACACACAATGACTGCTAGTCCCCTATATAACAACAGTCAGTTACAAAGGACACAGAAATACTGAAGCTGAAAATTTACATATACGCAGGCTGTTGCTGCCTTACAATAACAGATAACAGCAAAGTTTTAGGACTATAAAGATATATTCAGTGATATCAAAAATATTCAGTGATTAATTCCTTTATCTGTTGCCCTCTTACAATTTTACTGAAACGTAGGGTTGGAGAGGCTAGCGATAGCAACCTAACTTTGGAAACATAAGGTTCCACTGTCCCTTCAAAGTGCTCTCCAAAGCCACACTTCCTGATACACATGAACGCATACATAGTTTGACAGGCAAGTAGGATATCAGACCAAAAGCAATAATTAGAAAAAACATTTAATGGATCACTTTACTTAGTGTTTGCTATCAGGATGAAGAGACTTTAAACTAGCCAAACTAAAACATTTCTAAAAAATCACCTAACATGCCTATAAGGAAAAGAAAATAAGAAAATAAGCATTTAAAAAAATTATAGTTTAAATAAACTAACATGTCCTTGTTTTAAAATTGACAATATGTTTGTGCACCAAAAATAAAATAAATAGAAAACAATAGATAAAAACAAAACAAAGAATTCAGTTAGGAAATAACAATGACCAAAATGAAATTAATAATAAATTAACTTAAGCTAAAATAAATAATAGAAGCATTATTTAACAACTTTGTAGGTCACTAGCTCATACACACTGTTGCCATAAATTCACACTTTGAATTGAGGACCAACCATGATGCACAATAGCATGCTTGCTTGCAACTCTTATACATTAGTCATGTACCTCACACTAAACATACCCACACATAATGTTTACAGTGTCACAGGATATGTATAGTTAATGAAAGGGGGAGCCTCACACAGTAGACAACCACACAGTTTGAAATTGAGTGCTGACTTCTAGAATTACCCACTATTACTGCAATTCTGGTGAAGATCGCACCTGACAATCAAGGTTTGGCTAATTATCATGGGCACTTAGTCTCTGCTGATAAAACTATACCATGATGTGGACAAAAAGTTTGTTTCTTCAATTATTATTATATTGCTATTCTTATTATTATTAAATAGATTTTCTCCTTGTCTGCTTCCTTTGACAACATGAGTTTTATATCTTAGGTGATTGGTTAAAAAATTGGTCTCCAGTAACATGGCAACATCCAAGACTCATATTTCAGGGGCAGCTAGCTGCTTTTGCCTAGCAACCTCAACTCAGATAAATAAAAACGCTAATGTTGGTTGCTAATATAAAGGCAGTTTAGTTCTTCTTGCACTAATCGATCATGTAATGTACATTTTATGACATGCTTACATTGGTAGTTACCATTAGCAAATTAGCTGTACATGTTGTTCATTCTACATATTGCAGCACAGCACCTGATTGTAATAAAAATTTGAACATGAGTTGTGCAAGTGCATATCCAGAGGTTAAAAGTTTAGGGCCATTACACATTCTGTGTGGTTTCAACAGGTAGCTGCTGAAGATATCACACACACCATGCCACATCAAGACTAGATGGTCAGTGCGTAGGTGGTATACAACTGTCATTTTCACCTTGATCTCACACCCAGCAGAAATGATTTCAGGCTACTGTATACATTAGGCCACTTGCGTGTAACTCTAACCGCACTCTCTCTTCCGTTTGTTTTTTACTTAATTCTGATTTTAAAACTTAAAAAAAAACAGGTCAGAGTTCAAATTGTAATATTTAATACATGGCTGTGTGTGTGTATGCGTATGTTAACAACTTACCATATCCTTGATCTGTGAGAGTGTGATCTGTAGAGTCACATTAAGGGCTTTGTCTGTGTCCTCCACAGGTCGTAAAGCATTAGAATAGTTCTCCATTAGATCATTTAACAGTTTTTGAGCAAAACGACCCTGAGCAGAGAACACAACTAAGAGAGGAAGAAAGAAAGTTTATTTACTTGTTTTTGGCTGATCACAAAAGTATAATATAGCTGAGATTGGTGTCAGATTTTAACTTCATTTAGGGACCATTTTTGGTCCCTGTAATTGATTTACAGGGGAAATTAGTTTATCTTTACCCCTAATAATACCTTTGTCTGTACAACCATAGAAAATCACACAGCATGTTGCTATTTACAGTTGGTATCATAAGTTATAACTATATCATATATAGTTGCAGAAACTGTTTGTCATTAAAAAAGATAAATAATGTACTTTGTTTTATGTTTAGTATATTTTGCAGATGTTTACATAGATTTCACAAGACAATTTAACCCTACCGAGAGATCCAGCTTTCAGATGTACAACAAGTGAGGGACTCATACACTATCAAGGCTACTTATACAAAGGATGCAAACATTCACAAATGCCCAAGAAGGCAAAACATTTGATTAGGATGCACCTATCAGCATCAAATAGTGTATGTACTTACCATGTAGCAACATGCTAATGTGAATCAGAAGAAATATGATCCTCATTTTTTAGGCAAATGGCAAAAATAAAGATGCCAGGTTTTTTTTGCTGCAGTTCCTCAGATGTTGTGCATAATTATGTGTTGTTTACTGCACAAAATAACAGAAGTCCCATAGCACTCCGAATGGTATGCTAACGGTGCCAGTTACAACACTAAGGGCCTTGAGTGTCATTCTTACTGTTTCTCTGAAACAAGAGATGGGGTATCACATAACACACACACACATACACCCTTCATGTCACTGTTAAGATATTTACCTGTCAAGGAGGGTGTGGTTATAATTTTAGAGATCTTATTTTTTATAAGCAAAAACACCTTTTCTGTGTGTCTTCTCCAGATTTTTAATGGATCGTCTGTTGTGATTATGTGTGTGTGTGTGTGTGTGTGTCCTGTCACTCACATTGAGAGCTTATCTAACAAGTGTAGTGCAGACAGATCATGTTGTTTGAATGGAAGGGCCAGATCGTCCTCCTGTGCATACAAACTGAACATGACAACAAGAAGTAACAGGTAACTAAATTTAAATCTGGAACGCATTGACTGATTTGTCTTTTAGAAATTAAAGTAAAATTTCCTAAATGTGGTTATAAAATCATTTTATTCGTCACATTTATATCAACTTTACATGTCATTAAAGAGCATGAACAAGTAACAGTTTTCCCAGTTTTAGTTTACTGCTCAGGTCTATTCAAGGCATAGAAATGTAAAAATATGTTCAACTGATACTAAGGGGCTACATTTTCTTACAATGACTAGGCATTCTAAAAACAAAAAAAGAATTTTTTTTTAAGATATGCGCTATTCCCTCATTTTGCTTCACTTACAGCTTGCAGTGTGCAAAATGGTAGATCCCAGTGTAACTGGTTCCACTCGACTCACTCTGAACGGGATTTGATCCAGCAACCAAACCAGCATGGAAAGCAGGCACGCAAGGAGGCTAAAGGCTATGGCCTTTAGTGTCAGTTACTAGTGTGCCTATTGAGATTAGGGAGTGAGGTTTACACAGCACACAGCTTATATACTAGCTGGCATCCATTACACCAGCATGATTTGAGAATGTTCCAAAGGGCATCATGCGTGCTTGACAAACATGCATGACTTTTTGGAGTGAACAGGAAGTGTTAGTGCTTAAGTGTTAGTTAGATTAAGTGTTAGTGCTTAATCTTAACAACTATAATATTAAATAAAGATTACAATCCTACAACTCTCTGTTTATTTCCAGGTTTAAACTAGATTTTAAATATCTAGATATTTAAGATATTTAAATATAGTATTATATAATATAATATAATACCTTTGATTAAATATCCGTTTTGGAATTTTGGACCACACTCCATGTAACCTTTAGTTTTATGATGTAAAACTTTCTAAGCACTTCATTCATTGGCAGCTGCCTATAAATCGTTTTAGTAGTGAGTCGCATCAGACAGCCCCCTCATATTTCCCAGCACCTACACAGGAATACACACATAAGGACTGTGGGGTCTGAAATGAGATAGAAACAAGACAGGAAGTGGTTCTTCTTGAGGCGCCTCTTGCTCTCGCTCTCGTTCTCTGTCTTTCTGTTATTCTTTGTCAGGCGTAGGTAAGTTTCGTATCCTGTAGTGCACTTTGACATACTGAAGAACTACATTACCCATAGTGCTCTCAGCCAAACAGAGCTTGCTGAACAGATCAAAAAGAAAACTGTTTAGATCAATTAACCTTTCTTTTCTTTTCCTTTCCTTTATTATTTACCTGTATGTTTTGTTTATAGTCTGAGGCAGAGTGAGTATGTGCATAACTAGAGATATAGTATATTATAACATGACATATACTGAAAATGACTCAGGTTTTGCTCTTCCTTTGTGAAATTAAAGTGACTCTCAGTATCATTTTCAAAGGTATCTTCCCTGTCCTACACACTTGTTCCTCACTGACTCATCTCTGGGCAAATAGCCTAAACAGCTGTACTTATTTTTGCTGTTTGTTGCTTTATAAAATGTCACCCTAGCATATGGAGCTTAAATGCATATTTAATCTGGTACACAATCTCTGAAGTTTTGTCTTAACTGTCATAAATACGTGATTGTGCAAGGTTTTTTAAACTAAATGGGTGGATTGTGTGTGTATGTGTTTTAGAGCTCTCGTGTGGTAAGAGAACAGTGCAGGTGTTTCCTGTTGTAGAGAAGAGTCTGTGTTAGGCTCGCGAGAATGTATACGCGTATGTGTGTGCGAGTGGATTTTGTGTGTTGTGCAGACCACAGAACTTTGTAGAAGAGAAGCTCAGCTGGACAGATATGGACTTAATTGACCTGAATTGTTGATGACTTGTTAATATATAATATTTTCTACAATCTCTCTTGCACATATTTGTTTTTGCACATATTGTCTTTAAAACATAAAAATGTAAAACTCACCCTTGTTGTTATGTCCTTTATGTTGTCTATTGTTAATGTGCGAACAGATAACACAAGTTACAGCTCAGGATATTTACCCCTGACACAAACATTCACATAATTCACTGAAGAATCCATGCATTTAATGTGTTTAAAAACCATAGACCATATGTTAGACCATATTGTCTGCACCATTATCTTTAAAAATTAATAGTACTAAAAGGTTAAATAAACCCATTTACTGTGCAATTGTATAAAAGTTATTTTTTCAAATCTTCTTTCTTTTTCTTACATTTTTAAATGTTTATTTCTGTTCAGGAGCATTAAAACTTTTGTACTTGACTTTAAGACTAAAATAAATCATAAAGACAAATGGTATTCTAGAACAAATGTGACATTTCTATGATCCAGCACAAGCATATTGCTCTGCGAAGTGAAGACATCATTATTGTTATTTGCTGTTTATTTAAACTAACAAATATTCAACACTCTCCAGTGTTTAATACAGTTGTAACTTTATGGCGCCACGAAGCACAGCAAGTTTTGAAAAACTTCAGAGAAAGGCGCTCTCCTTCTGGGATGTGGTTTCGGGTTCCAAACCCTTCAGTTCTTCAAAAGATCCGGCCTACATCACCTCGTCTCCATAAACCTAATAACATACACTCCATCTTTCTGTCTGTATTTTTCTGCTCTGTCAAGTTCTCTTTTTATGTAGCACAAGTAGTATCTTATTGTCTTTTATACATCTTGCCTGCATGTTCATTTTATCATTATTTTATCAGACAGCTGTTTTTAAAACACTTCCCTGCCTCGTAAGACAATGTGAAGGTTCTGTAAATGAGACCACAAAGTCTGTACTCAAGAACATTATGTGCTGTTCCCCTTTTTCGGTTTACATCCCAGAAACATTATATGTACATGTACATTCTATATACATTTTGGGGGGAATTTTTTACTCTCTGGGCTTAGAAACCTTAATTTTTTAACCAGGGACAACACAATGAAGCAATGACAGCTTTTCTGTCCGTTGCAAGCAATGTTGCTTTTTCTTACTTTATCACAGAGTGTCTGCGACATCGCATCGGTTTAAAATCCCACTTCATATAACTGAACAAAAAGCATGAAATATCCTATGATTGCCTGAGGTTGCTTTATGTTTCACAGTTTTGCATAGCATCGTTCCTAGTTAGGATACAATATTATCCACATCCACAGCATGTATATGCTTTTAAAAAACATCATGAATATGTTCTAAATTGTGTACATTCATAAACTGCTCATATGTCCCTTGTATCTGTTACACACATTTGTGTGCAGGTGCATTTTCACTATAATCTTACATACTGTACATGCTGTAAACAATCCTATAATTGTCGTTTCTCACACGCGCTGTAAATATACAATGTTTAAAATAAGCAAACGCAAACATTTAATTTAAACAATTAAACATTAGTAAAACAGACAAAAATAAACAATTAAAACAGCCACTTTTCTATGGTTGCAACTGTTAAAACTGAAGTTTAGTTTAGCTTAAACAATGTGATCCCTTTATTTCACGTTAGCGCACACTTAAACATATTGACAACTAAATCGAAAACCTCAATATACAGTGTTTAGCAGAGGCTAAAAATAATATTCTCTCTTTTTGTCCTGCACTGACCTATTGCATGTACTATCTAAACTTTCTAATACATTATTTTTCTAATACATCACAAACACGTTTTCTGGGTTCAATGTTTGAACATATATAAAACACCTACCTATTAAATGTCTAAAATTTAGGAATAAGAACTTTAGCTTTTCAGGAAATAATAAATACATAACGGAAGATATTTGTTTTTCATTTAAATCTGCATGTTTCATATGGTATGTAATATGCCTCCTGACATTGTGCTAATATGAATTAGTCATTTGACACAGTTCTGGATGAGACTAAAACATTAAAAGTAGGTTTTCTAAAAGGCCCCATAAAAGCTTTTTTTCTTCTAATTACAAACTAAACAAGCAGAAAAACATTCTGATATTGTAACAGAGCTAGTTTACAAATTTACACTACTGTAACACTGTTACATTTGCCAGAAAATGTAATAATGTAGTAAAAGCCATATCTGTCTTTCAAAAGTTATGCATTAAAATATCTTTAATTAATAAAGTTAACAAGGACACAGCTTTACAAAGAATTAATTAAATGACTTTTCAATACAACAGACTTTGTGTGCCTGAAAAGAGAAAATGTTTTAAAAGCTGTTCTGCTTAGTGATGAGAATCCTGAGATTCTTTAGTTGAAGAACCTTTGTAGGGTACTAATTATATAATGATATCACTGTTTTATGAGTATTAGGCAATTTTACAGGGGTTAAAGTCTAGCAGTCTTCGCCTGGTTTGTCTTTGCGCCCGATTAACAGCTGTTCGAACTGCACACTCAAAAACCTGTTGCACGCCACGGTTGCTGAGCGCTGAACATTCCAGGTATCCCTTAGCATGAATCTCCTGTGCCACCAGTTTGCCCTCCGAGGCCATGGTGCAGTTAGCACGATATGGGCCCATCTCACGGTGGTCCGTCTGTGTGGCAACAACCAGCACAGGTACTTTTGGAAGGTATTCCCTCACTTCAGCGATCCATTTGTGCCGTAGATTAAGTAACGAGTTAGGATTCGCTACTGAATAGCATAGCAAAATCACATCAGCCTGCTGATAAGACATGGGCCGGGTTTGGCGGAATGTGTCGTGTCCTGCTGTATCCCATAATCCCAAACTGATCTGAATTCCGTCCATGAAGACATCAACACCAGTGTTTTCGTAGACAGTTGGTTTATAGCTGTCTGGGAACGTTTCAGAAGTAAAGCGTACAAGAAGTGCCGTTTTACCCACCGCACAGTCCCCAACCAGCACACATTTCACAGAGGTCCTTTCGACCCCATTCATCATTTGTCTGACTTACGGTAAGGTGCTGTCTAGTAGGCCAAAACAAAAATCATCAGGAGTGACCAAGGGATGGTGAGGACATTGCTGGTGTTACAGGTTTTCAACACTATGAGGACCAAGAGTAAAAAACCTTAAACTCACACGCCATCCTGAAGTTTTACTGTTTCTCTTGGTGTATGTTGCAATGTGATCATTTAGTCCTCTGTTCCAGTGAAGGTTCAGAAACTGAGATAAAAATACTCCGTTATTCAAGCAGCACACACATTCTAGAGAAATTTGCTTGACAGCTGTAGGTCTGTCTCTCTTCGATTGAAATGTTTTACTCTTTCTGACTCCTGCATCATAGAGAGAATAAAACAATGAAATTATTATTATACTATATATAAAACACTAATATATGCTTTTACATAAACAAAGGGGGAAAAAAACCTTCGAAATACCAAACACTAAGCGTGCATCTGTCAACTAAGGTAGAATTTGTGTTTACATAGGTAAACAACTCAACATTTTTTATGCATTGAGTGTTCAGAAAAATTATTTAACAACATGAATTTGTTTATTCTATAATTGTATTTGCTGATGATAATTGTTTGATCTATTTGGTATAAAACCCAACCTCAATAAAAATATTAAAAGAGCAGTGACTGGTACATTCTAGGTCTGTAATGTTGCCATGAGAGGAAAGCACATGATTGTTCCAGCACTATACACACAAAGCAAAATGATTGTTGTACATTTACACTATAAAATACGCTCTTAATCAGGTATAAATACGGAAACATTGAAAACATTGTTACCTAGATCAGGCTTTAGTTATTGTGTGTTCTGGTCATTATTCAGTTGCCTCTTTGGGTTTGAAATTATACTGTACTAATACAGATTCCCTTTGGAGACTTTAATGTGTTATAAATACTTTATATGTTCACAACACATCAGGTACTAGTTTTAAATAAATAAATAAAACGAAACAATTCAACCAAATTTAGGGGATTACAATGCTCTGCGATGGAACAAATGACATGCACAAACTACACACACACAATAAATCATAAAGAACAGCAAATACAAAATCTGTAATATTGAGTTAATTCCTATGATTTTCATTTGTCAAACAATTATAAACAAAATTGCATTTAAAGTATAGAAAAAATAACATCCATGTAAACCCTTCTTTAACACTTACTTTTAAAAACCAGAGCACAAGAATATTGTGAATTATTTTTTATATTTTGTTGCAAAAAAATACTGATTATTGAGATCTCAAACCAAAACACAATCTAGTTACAATGTATACATTTCAGAGATTACATTGTTTAGAAAACAACTCACCTCTTTCAACACTTAACCGTGGGAATTATGAGTGGATATTAAGCCTAATTTATCATCTACTCATCAACTACTTTGCAATTTAATTGAACAGAAACTTCAAATTAGACCTCAGTCCAAATCTGCATCTCAAAACGTAAAGATCATTTATGCTTTACAAGAAGAGCAGATGTTGCACCCTTTGGTAGAGGAAAGTATAATGTGAGGTTTGGCTCTTTCCTCTGTGAAATCATACATCATATCTCTTGTAAGCTTCCGCTGTGTGACGTACTTGCTGTATGAATGGTATTGAGTTTTGCCTTATGTACAGCCAAGAACTCATTGTGCATAAAACTGTCATATACATCAAAGTAACAAAAACAACATAAAGCTCTATTAATAACCTATTATGTTGGTTACTGTTGGTTTTTAATGTTGTTTGTAAACAAAAGGGTAAAAATAATCCTAATTTTGAAACAAACTTTTATTTTTTGTATATTTTTTAATGTTACTCTAAACTACAACTAATGCTCAGATATTGCTTTAGTAACAGTTATTCTGTTGTCATGAATTTTTTTATAAATATAACTAATAACCAAAATAATAATATATATAGGC
>JAZGTJ010004194.1:0-20491 GCA_036877575.1 Botia almorhae | reverse complement strand
ATGCTTAATTGTAAGAATTCTTCATTGAGTACTTTTAAAGCAAGCTATATCAGCTTGATATTTTGTCTATAATCAGTTGTTGTATGATTAGAAAAGTGAAATCATGAAGTATAAAATATGTCTTTAACTGTTATGGTTTTTAAATAATCACCTCAGACCACAAATGCAACATGAGTATGTAGTGCAATAGAAAATTGAATTACCACAATATCAGAGGAATATCATAATTATGTGATAAAGGCATGTAATTCAAGATAATTAATTACCACAAACCGAATAAAGCCTTAATTTCAATTTCAGATGGTAAATGAAATAATTCTGTGCCACCCTACAGGCAGTATTTAGGAAGTCAACAAAACAGCAACAACTGTTGGATAGAGAGGGTACTGCATTCACATCAACAGCTGCTACTTTCATCATGGAGGACTTTGACCTTTACTAATTCACATGAACGTCAGATACCAAATGTTCAGCGTGCTAAGTTATATTCCCCCACCAACGTTTTCTGTTGAGTAAAGGGGAAATTGAAGGAAAGAGAAACATGGATGTTAAACATGTTTAAAAAAAACAAGAACTTTTTCTCTTCGGTTTCCATTTTTTCATTAATTTATTAACAAAAATAAATCTGCAATTTCACATAAAAAAATGTCTTTTGATGTTCAAAATATACAATTTGACTTCAAAAATAATTTTCAGAACAATTGTGAGGATTCTCACACATAAGAACTGTAGTTTAAGATGTCATATAAATTAAGATACCATTTAAAACAGTGATACATCAGAATACTAAACTGGAAATATAAAAACCAGCGGAGATAAGACCCAATAACCAGCACTCTGAAGAGATATTAAATGTTTGACTTAGGGCCTGTATTTAAAAAACAAATAAATAAATAAAAATATATATTTTGAATCTATTTTAAGACAGGGCCCTGTTTATGCTGCATACAAACACTGTTATCAAAATGCAAAGGTGAGTAAGGATTATATTTCCAGGAAGTGTGAATATTTATGAATATGTATATCAATGCTAAAGAAAGCAAGCAGCCGATACTCGGATGTCATCACTTAACATTTCTGAACAAAGCTGATGATAACCTGTTACCATTATATAAAACTACAAAGTGTAAACCAAAAACATGATCAAACCAATATACAACAATAAAATTTAATTTCAAACATTATAAATACCTGAAGAAAATCCCTTCTCTGCTTTTATAGTCCACAAATAACTGGTATGGTAAGACAAAAAAAATGTGTGGTCTTCATCTATTTTAAAAAAAGGCAGTTAAAGCTTACTGATTATGCACGAATGATCGCAGCATGTTTTTTTAATACTTAATAGAAAGTGGAATCAGTTGACCCTTAATGGTCTTGCACTACTATATGGAAACATCTACAAACATTTAATAAAGTATACCAGGTATATTGGTCAGTATACATTATAAAATGTGTAAATGTGTTGTACCTTGATATTTTAATGATTGTGATTCACACAATTACAGAAAACGAAAGTGGTGTATGTCTAAAGAGGATTAAAGTCTAAAGAACTTCAGCTTGCTGGTACCACTGGACCTCAGAGAAGACACTTTGGTTTAAGGCAGCAAAAGTAAACACTTCACTGTAGAAGCTCATTTAATGTAGTGTGACCAATACCACCCCTGTTTTAGGCTCAGTATAACTGTAGGAAACACAAATATGGAAAGAAATTATAAAAGGCACATTTGTGTAATGATTGCTGTGTGCATTGATTGAATAAAACTGGTGCATTTATACTATGCCGAATATATATTTGCTCTTATGATACATGAAAAACAAACTAACAAACTTCTTTTATTTGTAAAATGTTTTATGGTAACACTCTACAATAAGCAATAAGATAAAACATGAATGTTAACAAATGGAACCTTACTGTAAAGTGTAACCCATTTTACTTTGTAATAAATAAATGTGTGTTTCGATCATTTGTGATATAATGCAAAAACATTTATATATCATAAGTTAGGCTTAGGTGTCCAAGTATTAAGGATTACTCATTCTTAAACCAAAACGTGTTTGCACCCATCTCGAGAACATTTAATTTCAAACGTTTTGAAACAACAACAGCATGGGGTGAATCAATAATGAGAAGAGCATGAGACACAGTGAGTGTACCTGTAGTGATGGCTTTGGAGGTAACCTAGTACAGCAGGCCTGATACGTGCCACTCCCCCCTGGCTGTGACTGCCTCTTCCCGTAATGACTGACAGCTGGGGGCCACACAAACCCTGATGCCACTCTAGCAAAAGACATGTCCATTTAACCATTACCATTACCTCTAGACACAACACAAAAACTGTTATTTAAAAAAAGCTTGTGGTTCACAACGTACCTATTGTTTTGTCAGCTAGCACCTGGTCGAGGTGGTGGACAGCTTCATGCACATGCAGTCCATGAAGATCTAGAATATTCTGAGGCAGGAGTGAAGCGTTCACTCGCTCAAATATCTGCATGGCTGCTCTGTGATTTGCCTCACGCATCTTTTCTCCATACATGTGGCCCTATAAGTATACACACAATTGTAGAACTAAGCTTTCTAGGTAAGAGTGATCACCATTACTGCATTATATATAAATGCAGTGTTAAAAAGCTTTTATCAAGTAAACAGCTCAACAGTAGGGTTTTTCTAATGTAATATATAAACCTTTCAAGCCTTTCATATGCTTCTGTTGAAGCCATATTGTAGAAAAATGGTTAATTGCTTAATTTCTAAGTAATAAAGTAATGCACTGCTCAAACTCCTTTTGTTACATTTTCTAAGAAAAGACAGTATTTGAGATTTTGCAGGCTGGCAAAGTTTAGCTATGTAACATTAGTTTACATCTAAAGTTTCTTACAGGCTTAATTTAACTTCATGTTAAACATCAAACATGTTCTGATTGTCTGTGACTATGCTGCATAGCTATTTTGATTTCACCGTGGCCAGACAATTTGCACAGAAAAAAGAAACGTCGCAACTGATTAGGACGTTCTTGTACCTAAAAATCTTATGTGCGTCTCAAATCTGTTTTGAATCAGATCAAGGTCATTATGCAGACTTAATGACATAAATCTACATTATAATGTTAAGTAGTACATGTATGTCTGACAGTATATGTATGTCAAATAATGTTCATCTCTTTTAACCTGCTGTGCGTAGAAACTGGCCACTTCCTTGCGTCCTTGTTTATAGGCTTCAGCTGCCTTGTTAAAACTCTCTATCTGCTGACGTCTATGTAGCACTGCCTCAGTTCGGAAGTCCTCGTATTCTGGATCTTCTATATCCTGGAACTGAGCTGCTTCTGTCCCCAAATCTTGCTGCTTCCATCTCTGAGTAAAAAAAAAACATGTCAGCATGGGGCTTTTAATTCCTTTTGCTGTGTTTCATACTCACATGTAGAGTGCTTACCCTCTCTTTGCTCTGAGCTCTGCTTGTGCTATTGCGTTGAGGGGCAGTTTCGGAAGCCACAACATTTTTGACGGGCCCGTCATCCAACAAAGCATGCAAAAACAGTTCAGTCTGCTTTAGAGAGTAACTACACAAACAAATATAAATTGGAGAGAAATATTGTAATTTAGTGCCTTATGTTGGAGCCCTTAAATTTGCATACTAATTACAGAAAACCCCCTGGAGTGATGGTTGGGTAATCACTGTTGCCTCAATTACTTATCAGTTCAGCATGCAAGGATGAAATACAAAAACAGAGGAATCAAAGCAATACATATGTGTATGTATTGAAGATATAAGCTCTTATATCTTGGGAAACAGTGTGACGCACTGGCTTTATGTAATAAATGCATTTCTACTTCGCCACTTCTACTTTTTTTTTTATTTTTTAAAGTGCCTTTATTGACTTCTTATACTGTGTTAAAATACCTGAGACCTGTCTATAGCACTTATACATTGTTGCCTCTTATTGTTGAAATTGCTTCCTTGTCCTCATTTGTAAGTCGTATTGGATAAAAGCGCCAACTAAATGAGTAAATGTAAATGACCTTGAACCTCATATTCTTACTTGTGATCTCTGAAAATGTCCCTGAGAAAATGACGGTCTATGGTGGGGAACATGGAGAAGAGCTGGTTCTCCTTCAACTTGGCTGCACTATCTTTCTTATCCAGATTCATCCAACTTGACCTAGACTAAAACACAGACATTTTTACTTCTTTTTTTAAACAGTTCCAGGTAATAATTGGATGAAAGTGCTTATGTAAGTGTAAGTGTTACCCTCTCCATGCTGTCCTGCATGACCTGCTCTTCAATCATGATGTCCCTCAGAGAAACAGGGGGATAGGAAACACTCCAGTGGTCCATAAAAGGAACTTCATACCGACCTGACTGGTCTCTTGACCCAGTTTTTCTTCCCTGTGGTTTACCCCAGTGAACGGAATCTGTGTTACCTTGAAGAAACAAATAGTAAAAGAAAAACAGATAACAAAATATTCAGTATGTGTGTTGTATAATTACCAATGAAAAGGAAGACAAATAAAAAACCTCTTTTTACAGTGGTTAGTGAAAAGAGGAAACAAAGGAACTATAAAGGGAAGATAGTGTTAGTATGTGTAACTCCTTACGCTCTTAAGATGGAGGCATGCTAAGATTTTAAAAGTCCTTTATTATTGTTGCGAGTCGGCCTGTACGAATATGATAGCAACTATAAGCCACACTGTGGGAACTCAGTTGTCATTAACGTCAGATTTCACAATAGTTGACTTATGGCAAGATAACACATCTGGAGATTTACGTTATCAATCTGTGACACGTATGGTGGTGGTGACCTGCATTTACACACAGAATTGAAATGGTGGCAAACAAAAACAATCTCTTAACATTAATTTTGATCCATGCTCCTTTTGGGTCTTGATTGGGCTGTCGAAAGAGAAGCCACATGTGCCTATAAACTTATTAAGACTTAAGAATATTATCAAAGCACAATTTCATCACATTGGTAACTGAACATCAACGTCAATCAAGCAATCAAAGTCTACAGATTTTGGCAGAGGATCACAGCAGTATTTTAGGATTCTAATTTGCCTCAAATCATAGTGTCAACCTGGCTTTACACGTCATCCAAAAATGGTGTAATCAGGTTTCAACAATGAGTAATATTTTTATTCTCACACAAAAGATACTACACAAAATAACATCAAAGTCAACTGAACATTAACAGACCAAAAGTTGTCACGAGACACTGTTTACGGCCTTTGCTTTTAGAACAAACACATCATGCATTGCTTATTATTTTATTACATACTTCCTTAAGACACAGTATTACGATGTACATCTATTTACTGTCTGTTTATATGTATTAAGATTAAGGAAACAGGGTGTCTTACTCTCTGGCAGTAGCTGATAGAACAGAGCAGCCTGTCTGTGCTTCTCCTGCCAAAGACAACAGACACTGGGTAAGTTCTACATAAAATGAGAATTGTAGTTAATATTCGAAACCTGTACAGGTATAAAGACTGAGATATGTAACTCACTTGGATAGTTTCTTTCCATTTGTGGTGCAGAAGTTTGGCTAAGTTCATGTCTATTTGCACTGCACAATCGTCTGATGAAAATGCACCTGGAGACATAGGAAGATCAAAAAGACATTTAAAATTACTGTAGAAAAAAAGGACAGAATGACACAGACTGGACTCAAATCTGTGTCACTGTGAGTATTACACACTATACACTATACATACTATTCGTTACACCACAACTCCAAAATAAAGTTAAGTCTGTAATATGCTTTTTACTTTTGATTAATAAACTGAATAACTAATTAAATAATTGAGTGATGCATTGGTTACCTGGACTGACTCCAACAGGTCCAAACAGCTCAATAAGCTGCAATGCAAGTTCAGTTGGAAGCTTTAGCTCCAGAGTTTGAATATCCATTGCTCCTGGCTTTCTTCTTCCCTGGCCAGCTTTTCTCTCTTTTTCACATTCCTTCCTCTCCTCCTCCTCCTCCTCTCTGCGCTCCATTTCATCAATCTGATGTAGAAGTAACTGTGTTACGGCATCCACCTCTGCTCTGGTCTCTTCATCTTCCTTTTCCTTTTCTTTCTTTCCTCCACCCTCCTCACTCCATGACCTCAATGCCCCATCCAGGCACTGGACAATTTGCTCATTTTGCCTAACTAATGTCTCATCCTGGCCTGGGCCTTGATCTGTTTTATTTTGCTCTTCCTTATTAGCTGCTGAAACCTCCAGTTGTGTGGTGTTTTCTGTTGATTTCCCTACAACGGAGGTCTCACATTTTTCCTTTATCATATGTACACCCTCATCAGAACCTTCAGCTTCACTTTGTGAACTTTGACCAGTGCTACAATCATAACCAGCCTGGCTCAGGTCACTAAGGTTAGTTCCTTGGGACTTGGAACTGATGCTACTTGTTGAATTGTTGCTGGAAGCCACATTCTGCTCCTCAGAGCATGCAGCTCTGGCTTGGTCAACATCTGAGCCCCTCATTGTTTCCAATGTTTCTATGGAAGGAACCTTTATCCCATCTTGGTTATCCTCTGCAGGAACAAAATACATAACATCAGCCTCCTCCTCATCTTTATACAGCTGTTCTCCTGAGTCTAGCAACAAATTAGTGGTCCACTCCATATCTTGATGGCACTTCTCATAAAGATCTTCCAAGATATCCATGGAAACACGCCTGAAATGGCGGCTGAGAATCTCAAGGTTGTACTGTTTGGAGTGGGCTTCTATAAAGTCGTTCTCTTCCACCTGAGAGCCTTTCTCATAGACCACACGGTACGGCACTCCTTGCTTGCAGGCAGACTTCTCATTTGTTTTTGGAGTGAAACGCAAAGAGTTACCCTCCAAAATGACCTCAGCACTACCAGAAATATCTGATGCTACTGCAGAACATTTCTGCTGGTCAATTCGCCAAAGCAGAGCAAAGTCTTGAGGGCGTGTTTGGGTTGAGGCAATGGAACATGACACCATATGTAATGAAGGTGTAAGCACTGAAGGTGTAAGAGCAGGGGGCAGATGTGAAATAACTGGAGATTGTGATAAGGGTGAGGATGGGCTTTGATTGGTGAAGGTAAGTGCCAATTTACAAGATTTACCTATTCTTCGGCTAAGCCCTCTCCGTCTCTCCAGGCTGCTTTCAGATTCTACACCACCTCTTAAACACTGAGTGTCTTGGATGCTGGGGCTCATTATGATTTTTTCCTCTGATGTCATGATCTCCTCCTCCTCAACCTCCTTCTGTGTGTGCATGCCTGTGCTCTTCTCAGCAGACACCTGATTGGATTGCTCAGTCTGTTCTTCTTTCTGTTTTGCTGGACTTTGAGAATTCAATGAATCTTTACTTGGGTCAGTGGACTCTGATAACTTCTGCACACAGTCAGGGAGTTCAGGCCAAGCCATAGTCTCCAGGTTCACGTTCCCCATTTTTGCACCCAACAATGGGCAATACTGAGAAGTTTGTTCACTTGGAGCTGAAGCGTGGTGAAGACCAAGAGATAGGTTTCCTCCTTGCAGAAGATCTACAAGTTTCTGAAATTCTACTTCATTTTGAAGTTTTACTTCATCTGGTGTTTTAGTACCAGATTTCTTGTCCTCATCAGAAGACACATTCTCTCTTTCATCCACAGCACTGGATTCCATATCCACGTTCTTCACAGGGGGATTCCTTGAATTCTGTCGTCTTCCTTGGCGTTGACCTTGAGATTCCAATGGCCAGTCTCCAACAAAATCCAGCAACTTTGGTTGCTCTACATTGTCCTCAAAAAGAGGCTCATGTTTATATCCCTCCATCATATCTTGAATTGAAGACTCATTATTTGGGTCAAAGTTAACAGATTGATCAATGGCACTTAGTCCCTGTGTATTTCTATTGTTTGCCCTGTCCTTCCTTACACGCTGAGCAATGGACTCAGAAAATGCCGCAGGCTGTTGCAAAAACTTCTCTTTAGCTGGCACTGCAAATTCTTTATTTGTCCAGGTAACCACACATTCCATTTCTTTCTCTGAGTCCACAAGGCAGGCATCTAACTCCAAGTCCAACTCTTCCCCATAAAGCAAGTCAGACTGTGGCGATCCAGAACTTTTAAGAATGTTCTCACTAAATGCCATGGGTTCCTTGGAACTAAATGATACTATTTCACTTTCTTCTTCACCAGTGGGAATGGTATTAAAAGTCTTTCTGACAGAGGACACATCGGGCAGAGATGAGGAAAGATGTGCATTCAGTTTGCTTAACCCAGACTCACCAACAAGATCAGGGTGACTGATGCCAGGAGGCAAAGACTGCCTGAACAGAATAAAAAGAAAGAGAAAAATCCATAATCTGTTTAAATGTATAACTATTATGTCTTCTTTTAAAACAATGAAAATACCAATAGTAATACATAAATTAACATCAATAGCATGAACGTAATGCACGTGCTTACTCTGGTTGGCCAGTTTCAGTTTGAGGTAAAACCTTAACACTTGGTACAGGTTCAGGTCTTTGTGAATTCATGATGCTTTGGACAGAGACAAATCGGTCATACCGATCCAGCATGCGTCTGATCTTTTCTTTTGTTACTTGGTGCCTTGTACGCCTTCAAAGAGAGAAAAGCAAAGTATGTAAGGTCATCATTTGTGAATGTGTGATTATTTAAAGCAATGGGTTGCAGTTGTACATTAGTATTAGTTAGTCACACTTCAAGGGTAATTTGTTCATTTTAACTGTGCATAAATTAGTTTTGGTGTAGTTTCTATGGATTTTTGCAAGGTGTTTGCTAACACAGTTAAGGGGGTTAATTCTGATTATTGGTCATTCAACATACTTCTCCAGCTCTCTGGGTTTGGTTTTCCACCAGGTATCCGGCTCACGAAACAGCACCTTATACCTGTGTTTCTGTGCCTATAAAAAGGAAAGCCTATGATCAGCAAACTAAACCTGTGTGAGCTACATGAATGAAATTGAAGAGCAGAACACACTGTAAGTATGTGTAAGTACAAAACATTCTACATGTAATCCAATAAATAAAAATGATCTACATATACACTTGTGTAGTCGAATTACAATCAAATAATGGTTCACAAGTTCGCACTAACATGCAATCGCAAATGACCACTGATGCGTATTTGGCGTGCTGTCCGGGGGAAGGGCTCCGAGCTCGGAATTTGGCCCGAACCCAGAGTACTCCCCCCATCCTTGACCTAGGTAGATACCTGCTAAGAGTGAGGTGATGGGGTGGTGGAGGGATGCTGCGAGACTGTCAAATGACAGAGGTGAGGGACGGCTATATTGTGCGTCGTTGCGTGCTGATTGGCTGGATTACATGACTGTGCTCCTCCCGAACTTAGTTAATAAAACTTCATGTAATTAGCCAATAGTGTGCATTCAGAACTGTTCATAACATGTTTTATTATGAACTGCTTACCATGGCAACATATGGTTTCATTTCCCAACATTGCATATTGGTGTTGTCTATTATGATGGGTGTTTGGCCTTTTTCAAAAGCCTCTTTTGCTGCAAAAAAAAAAAAAAAATACAAATTGATCACTAGAAAGACACTGTATAAAGATCAAGGTCAGGCTGTCTATTTAATTCACAGTTAAACAATTCAACACAAAGTGCAATAATTGCAAAATAAACTTGTTTGTTTGGTCTTGGGCTAAACAGGCCCTCTGTAGAACTCACCTCTCTGGTGATTCCACTCGTGGGCTTCTACCAGTAAAAATGGCTCATAATGATACTGTCCATTTCGAGTAAAATAATCGTCAGTGCTCAAAACAACCCCTCCTGGGTTCTGATCCAACATCGCACTGGACAACAAAGAAGTGAAAGTGAAAAAGTTTAAATAAAAGCCAATTATTCCAAATGTCATTCCTAAATGTAACTTACCTCTACGTTCTATGAAAAACAGTCTACATAGTAAATTACTTGAAAACACCAAAAAAGAGAATAAACCATATGCCAGATGTGTGTTGTCTTGCTTACATGGCCAGGGTGGTTTTGCCTGACCCAGGGGCTCCTCTAAGTAACACCAGCACTTGCCCCTCTAATTTGAGTCGGTTCTTGGGAGGCAAAGTCCACGACTTTGGTACAGTTGCAGAGGGCTTCAGAGGAGCTTGTCTGATAGGTCTTTGAGCCAACCACTGAGCAGCAGGGATGGGATTTATGTTCCAGGGTGTGGGATTAGGAATGACAGGGGTAATGAAGGCAGGCCCAACACTGCTGGGATGAAATTCAGCTGCCATTTTCCAACACAGGGCTGGCCTTCTAAATGCTTCACTATGCTGGCTTACTCCAGACACCTTTGTGTGATTACATAGTTGATCAGGTCTGCGGTAGACCTGGAAGGCAGAGGACCGTGGTTCAGTACAGCTGACTTCCCCTGTTAGGTAACTGAGGTCAAGAGATATGCTTTTCTGCTCAGGTATATGAACCCCACAAAAACTCATTTCATTCACTGGCGAACTACCGCCACAGGCCTTACTCAGCCTAGGGCTGGAGTAGGAGGCCTGTTCAGTGGATTTATGTTTGCCCTCCTTGTTTAACTGTTCAAGCTCTAATAGTGTTTGAGGAGCAGAAAGCTGGGTTTGAGATGAAAGAGGCAGAGAGCAATGAGGTATTGACTGAGAAGGAGGGGGCAGAGCAGACAGAGGTATGGATGACATAAGAGGTTGAGAGATAGCTTGTGTTTGCTGCAACGTAAAAATTTCAAGCTCCTGATCTAGGAGTGTATCAAATTCTTCTGTGAGGTGTGTTTCATCTGGGCCAAGTTCCAGCTCAGATTCAGGCTGGTTTAAATAGGAAAAGCCCTGTGCTGTTTCATTGTGGGGTTCTGTCTGAGTGTGGCCTGCTCCCAGTAAACCAGCAGCCTGCTCAAACCCAGAGACATGAGAAGTGGGTGGCACTGTTCCCTCAGCCGCATCTGACAGCTCCAAAAGAGAATCCATTGCATTGTCCACTAATCCAAAAAAACAGTGGTGAAAACATGGAATGGAAGAAAGCATAATTAACATTTCACTGTAATTATAAAGAATTTTACCATTGTTTCAAAGTAAGCCTGCCTAATCTAGTACACTACGTATGAGAGCAAGTAATTTTATAAATAAAAATGTTACCATGCCATACTCTCTAACATACTTGGATATTTTGCATTTAACACGTTCAAAATACATAGATCGATATACTTGATATCTACTGCCAGAATAAACAAGTTGTTACTGTTTGGGGTTCAACATAACTATAAACGTAAGCGATTGATGTTATAGGACTGTACCTGTTACCGTAATGTACATCCAATCAAGTTAACTTGTATCTTGTAAATAATTAATTACCTGCCAAAATAATGTCAGTAATGACTATTTAAACCTTACCTTTAAAATCCGCCTCTGACAGCACCATGTAAATAACTTCAGGATCCAGATGTGAAAACATTTCTTGCATGCTCTGGATGATTTCGTCACGGTTTTGAGATTCCAGCTGACCACTGCTGGTCAGCGTGAAGCCCAAGTTATTAAAGCCCCATGATGAGTCCGCCTGGGTCAGGTCAGATCCATTTGTCTTCTGTGCTCGATTCTCGGAACTACTCCCGTACTCTTTCCCTTGCATTGGACCTCGGCAGGGTCTCAGACCATTTTTCTTTTTCTTTGGCATTCTGCTGTTCCTCGTTTACAACAACAACTACCAATACACTGTTTGCTACAGGAAGAGAAAGCAGAGGAAAACCAGTCAAACGACTCTGCACGACGAAAGAAAAATGCTGCAGCGCCTCTCTTGGACGGAAACAGCAGGATTACAAATTATGCGATATTTGCAAACCTGATCGTTTGAGATTATCTTGTGCTTCAGGTCATAACACGGTTAATTTCCTTTGAAATACTGAGGGGAAATCTAAATAGCGCATCTTCAAGTAGCATTAGCAATTTATCATCATTGAGAAAACGAACAAAATCGGTAAACAAAAATCTAAAAGTGACACACTGGCATATGTGTCTGTTTTCGATATTTTTGTATATACTTACAAAGCAGGCAATAACAAAGATAATTGAATAGTACAAAATAATTGTATAAGTAGTCAATAGAGAATGTGAGGCTAATGTCATGTTGTGTTAAATTCTGGGTTAATCTTTTGTTTCAAGACCACATTAAGAGGATTTTGTTGCTCCTGGGCTAGTGAGTTTAGGGCAGTATTTAAAAATTCTGTCATCACTGTAGGTAATTCTTGCTGCATCGAGAATAGTCACAGTAACTCGCATCATTGTTTAAGGAGAAAATTAGACAATATAATATGTTTTTCACGAGAAGCAGATTGAGGAGGTGACATAACGACATATATTAATGTTGTTTCAACCAAAACTAGTTTTCTTATTCCAGGAACTCAGGGGAGTTTTGAACCATTTGGCAAAAAAAGCCTGTCAATCATCTAAAAGCAAATGTTTGCATTAAGTAAAAGCAGGGCCACTGTAGCTACAGTCTCCACAAAAACAGCAGGTAAAAACAGCATTGAGTAATGTCACAGGAGTTCTCACTGCTTTTTATACAGATACATTTTGCAGCTCTTTGGCAGGACTGTCTGGGAAGGTCAGCAGACCTAAGGGTTGTTTTACAAATGTATTAAATGGAGTGGAATGAAGAGAAAGGGAGATAGAAAGTTCTGTGTGCTTGACACTCCCCGCTCAATGTATAAAGTAGGGAACACCCCAGCTCAGCCGTGGGATAGAGCGTGCATCGTCTGGCACATTCTTGGGGTGTTGGTCTCCTGCCTGGACTGAAACGGGCTCCCCAGTCTAAAGGTGAAGGCAGGCGATGATGGCACTTCCGAGTGTATAAAGCTTTGCAATTTTATATTCACATTTTTCCATTACAACTTTACATTTATCTCATTTATTCATTAAAATTTTGCAATTCTGTGTGATTGTGTTGCTATTTTCATATTGAATTTTTACATTTATCCATTAAAACTTTATTTTACTGTTGTTCTGTGTGGACCTTCATTTGTTAATTTATTCCTCGATGGAAAGTGCACATGCCTCTTAGTTTGACACTTTTGGTGAGGCTTGATTGGTCACTAATTAATCAAAACAACATACTAATACAACCACCGAAAAAACTGATGAGCATCCAACAGTCAACAGGTTCAGCTAAAGAGTTTTACAGTATTGAACTTATAGTAGCCCTTGGAAAAATGGTCATGGGTTTTAAGGTATTTGAAATATGCTGTGTAAAATATTTTCAGTAACTGAGTTATCCCTAAGGAATTGTAAGAAAAACACTTGAGACAGTTTTTTTTAGTATTTGTTTGATTTATTTTCTACTTGCATTTGTTGTGGCACATGATATTTAACTTAATATTCAAATCTCATATTGTATTAACGTACCAAATTTTGCCCCACTTTGGAGTAGTGGTGCCACCTCCGAGAGACAGTTGTTGCTTCACAGTGTGTTTAAATATTTAAGCCAAGGCTTCTCAACACCTGGTCATCACAAAAAACATGCTTGTCCGTTATCTTGTTGGCTGCATGCAATCCACCTTTTACGTGAACATTGTTTAGATAAACAATACATGTCTATTTGATCTGGCCAATGCTGCTGGTTATTAGTCTGTAAGTCATATTCCAGAGTTGGTCAGGTAGTAAGCAACTGGAGGCCTTTCAATGGCCTTGTAGGCCAACCACCATAAAAAAGAGCTTTGGTGGCCATGTCTATTTCTTTAATACCATCCCCACAAATCCAGACACGTTTTTGATAGCCATGGCATCCAACATGAGAGTCACGCATCCGTGTGTGGATGTGGAAGGTCAGATGAACAGACTTGCTCAAATAGTTACATGCTTTTTGACCATGTAAGTTAAGAGTAAGTGCAGATTCCCTCTGTTTTTTTATGTAATTTTGGCCCTGTTTTAACAAGAGGAACAGATTAACTAATAAGTACTTTTGCAGAAATTAAGACCTAAAATCTAAAAAGATCTAAAAAGTATATACATTAAGTAACAAAAAATTCAAAGTTTTTTCTTTTACCAGAGTACAAACTGAGCCTCTCTTTCAGATCTTCATGTAAGAGGTTCTTCCTTTTTAGATCCTCTATAAGATCATGCACTATGTTCTTTGCCCTCCGTTCTCAGTCCTTCACATTCCTGATCTCTCGCTCCAGCCTCTCCACTCTGGCCAAGGCTTCACAGAGTCTGGCCTTTAGAACAGTGGGAGATGAAGGCAATGCATAGGAGTGTTCCTAGTAGAAAGAAGGATGAAAATATTTATTATTTTATATTTATTATTTTTATAATATTTATAATTATCCCTTCATTTAGTCACCCTTATTCAATCCCAGATGTGTAAGACTTTACATGGTTGATCTGAACATAAACAGAATTTTTAGAATGAGATTTCAAACAGGTATGCCAATAGAATGTAGGTAGATAGAAGGAAAAACCCTCTTAAAATCTCCAGCTGTGTTCAGATAAACAAAAAAAAGTCATACCCATCTGGTATGGAATGCGAGCGAGTAAATTAGGAGAACATTTTTATTTTTTAAAAGGAATAATTCTTCATCTCATCACCCCGTGTTTTGTTTATGTAATTTAAAGCGTGCATGCGTAAATTTGAAGGTGTCTAAAAATTGTGGCAGAGAGATTTGAATATGACTAGGGCCATAATGTTCATAGCTGTTCAAAGCTTAACTAATAAAATACTTACAACATTAGGCAGAGGAGGCACAGCCTCTTGGAGATGCAGAGAACAGTCCACTGACACGCTCTCTTTAGCCCTCCTTAAGGCTTTTGTTGTCCTGGTTGCCACTGACTGAACAAGAAAGAAAGTCTCGATTTGATGACAAGCTGTAAAAATCTTATAATTCAGTTATGATAAACTTACTCTTTGTAGATGGGGCGGGAATCTGAAGATCGATGGTTTAGCTCCATCCCTAATTCTGACAGTCTGACCTGTCCTGTCAAAATCCTCCGTCTTGAAGTGCTTACTACATAACACGGAGGACTCACTTGCGGAAAACCCTTCCCTTCGTACAGCTACTTCCCACTGCTTCCTTAACTGTTTCTTTTTGGAAAACCTTCAATATATAAAACAAAAATTAGCTTAACCAACTATATGCAATAGGATTCACAATATATCAGTCGCTGATCGAAAACAAGTAATTAAAAAAAACTAAATATACATCCTTAAAATATTGCTTAAAGGTTAGGTTTAACTTTTCCTTTTAGGATTTATTTAGATCTAATAATAGGCTTGCTGCGGTATTCGGTGATACCGGTGTTAAGCCGCACACCGATTACATCACTTGCCCACCGCGACACCGCCGTTTTGATTTTTATAGTAATACAAATAATTTATTTTAGGAAGAGTAAACGCTACAATTAAAAACTAAACACGTCTGCTTAATTCAGGTTGGCCTAACAAGAGTTGAATCACGGATCGACACAGGAGTCAGATTTCATTTATTATGTGACGAAAGTGAGGCGAACTGAGCTGATTGACGAGTGAGGCGAGCTGAATGCCGTACTTCCTTATTCGTTTTGTTAATAAAATTTCTGTTTATTATAAGCGAGTTAATATTTATGTTTTTGGTTCAACTGTGTTTTCTGATCTTAATTTTTTAGGATCGTTTATTAAGGATCAATGTCTAATATAAGTGAGTGTCATTGTACTTTTTAATGTTGTTTTTAATTAAGAATAAAAATGAACCCACCATTCAAGCAATTGCCGCTAATTCAAAAGCGAAAGTAAACTGCTCACGACCGCACGAGCATTCACAGGCAATTTAAAAGCACACCCGGTGATACCGGTATTGTCACACGTCGATTAACCGGTGGGAAAATTTCCTCACCGTCACATCCCTAAAATTAAATTGTTTAAAACCAAACACTAAATTGAATAACTGTTGGGATACCATGTACACTTTAATTTACATGTTTTAATAAATTCAAATATATGTATTTTTGCAGTTGTTTGTATGGCTGTAATGTAAAATTAAATGAAGGCGTTTAATCTTTTCGTTTTATTGTTCTGAAGGCTTTAACTTAGGTTATTTAAAATCTTGTTCAAATGCTTGATGTCAAAAAAACATACAGTGAGGACACTACACAATCGTGTGGCTTCACAATGAATACCACCAGGCTGGTCCTTTACAAGGTCTGGGCGCGATGTGAAGACGCTGCTGGTGCTTGATGTGGAGACAATGTCGGGGCAGTTGGATAAATGACTAAGGAAATGGGGTGACTCCCTACAGCCTGGGCAATGGAAATGGGGTGACACCCTACAGCGTTGGTGACATTTGTATGTTCTGAAACCTACACGTGTTGAAAACAAAGATTTTTGCAGCATATTGTAAAATAAGATAGTAGTGTTTGTGGTGTAATGATTATATTGTTATATGTACACATTTATTCAATGAGCTCTTAGGCTCCTTTAAAGTCCAAAAAGATAATTAAATGCGCAATATGTGATTTTCCCTCACACTAATGTACTGTCTGGAAACTTACATCTTTATATTGTACAGAAAGTGTCTGCCCAAACAAAACAATTGATGCATGCGCCTAATAAATAAGCGTCAACATATTACACACAAGAATTACACTAAATTACAACATACTGTACATTGTGGAAACAACGCACTATAGAAAACGCATTAATAATGTCGCCCAATAATCGGTAATATCAATTGCAATCTTCATTAAAACCATCAAAATCCTAGCCTATGTGCTAACACACAGTACGATCGATCATTTACCTGAATTGTTATTTTCTTTAGCGCGCTAAAAGTCGCGCCCTCACTTCCGGTCTAAGACGGTTGGCCTGGATCATGTGTCTGGAAACGTGTAGCTTTGCGGCCTGCATCTATTTACCTATTGGAGAGTCGTTGTGCCTGTCTAAGAGGAAGCCAGGCCCTGTTTTGGAGCTTTCCAGGCTGCAGTACTGACATTCAGCCAACGAGGGCGCTGCGTATCTATTTTCCACACAAGGACGTTCATACATTTCTGTATGAAAGAGACGGAGCTTTGTGCCAGTAACTAAAAAAAACTCAAACCTGAACCTGACCCATGAATTAAAACAACGACTTATCCGTGAGGTAATGACCGGGGATTGGTTTCTTGGAGATTGTGAGGCGGTTGGGGTTGCTCGGGGGAGTTTAAGAGACACAGTTTATGTGGGATGGTCAAGTTGGTGGTCGGTGTTTGCTTCGCTGAGTGAACTTATACAGAGAAAACAAGTAAACAATTTACATATCCTGGCATCTGAAGTTAGGATAACGGCCACTCAGGAGTAGTATTGAGTGAGAGATCTGGAATAAATGCATTTTTTTGTGATAGCAAACGGCGGGTTGTTGTTTTAACAGGTAAATGTAAGTGTTGGCTGGATGTTTGTTGAATAGTTTGAGGCCTGGAGCTGACGGCTAGACCATTAGCCGCTTAAAGAGCACGTTTACTCCGCGATGTATTTTTAAATTACATTCTGTTGTCCGAATAGAAGGAGTTATGTCTGAATGCCTATGTTGTATGGATAGCTCTGTCAGAAAATATTTAAGTAACTGAATAGTATTTGGTTTAGGTGTAAAAGCGTGGGTCTCAATAGCTCTTTGGCTAGTACTGCCATTAGCTTCATTAGCCTCGTGTTTTTATTCCGCGAATTTCTGAAAACAGTCGAATGAAACGTTTTCATGTCATTCAGCGGTTTAAGGGGGGTTATGCACTCCAGTCCTCTGCTCTCTGGACGAGTGGTTAAAGTGTTTAATAGTGTTTTTTGTAGTGGTGTGGTAGGTTTGTACGCTGAACATTAGTGTTGTTGCCCATAGAGGCCAGTAGAGGACCGTCTGTCTGGAGAAAGATGATGGAGTTCCCGCAGCAGCCTCAGCAGCAGAGACCAGTGGGGGACGGAAAGATCATCTACCCGCTGGGTGTCAAAGAGATCACTGATAAAATCAGTAATGATGAAGTCGTCAAACGACTAAAGGTAAGAGCCAAAGTGATGACAATTGCAATCTTATCACAGGAATGATTATATTAAAAGGACAATTTGTGACAGCCTTAATTAAAGCATTATCGATTAGACAGAATGCTTTATAGATGGATTGATTAGATTCAGTGGTGGCCTCTGATAACTTTAGTATTTTTAAAAATATTCATAATACTCACTTTTATGCCAGAAGCCATTAAATAGCATCTATGATTCCTCTTGAATTCTTGATAAATCTACTTTTGATTTATAAAGTGTTGGTGAACGTAAGTGTATCGTAACGTATGTAAAATGCTGTGGAAGTATCATCACCTGTAATAATCACTATTATTACAGGCTTGTGATTTTTATCTGGCCGATTAAAAAACATATTGTAGAAAAGATCATAATATAGTGCTGTCTTGGGGGTGGCCCCTTTGATCTGAGCTAAATTGAGCAGCCACTTAGCAACCCCCTTGGCAACCACCCAGCCACCAACCTAGCATCATGGCAGTTTTTATTGCACAAGTAAGCACCGTGCACGTTTCCATAGAAAATTTGGTTTCTTCATAATGTGCGATCTGATAAAGGCAAGAGATCAGCAGTTCTTGATGTTATTTTCAGTGTGTAATAACTATTAGACAAGCACAGGTTTAATCAAATAAGATCCCAAAGGTTTTGAACTTGAGAGCATGATAATTAAACTCCCTAAGGCACAGACAGATTCATGTTACACAATAAGCTGATTGGTCACAATGCCAGAGTCTAGTAATTTTTTTAAATGTTTTTTTTAATGCCTTTTTTAAATTAATTTAAAGCAGCCACCTTTCTTAGTGCCATCACTCACTGCAAATGTTGTTGTTGTTGTTTAGAAATGCAGTTGATCAGGGATTCTAATCAGGGTTATGTGGGTGGATACAGTACTTTCTAATGGTCTGGGTAATGATCAATATGCTGCAGGGCCTGGAATTCATTTCTGGAAATGGTGTTATTAATTTTGTGGAGAGACTATACTCTTGACATAAATACATCCAGAGCTGTCCAGAAATATTTCACCTAGCCAAATTTCAAATTGTTTCCTACCAGGGTGTAATGCAGTCATGACAAACTACATTTGTTGTTTTTGGCACGTGTTATGTTTTATGCAAGTGAAAATATGCTTATAAGTTTACAAGCAGATTACCTCAAGCAAAACTAAAAATCATTGATACACTTGCATGGCTGAGAAATGCATGTAACCTAAACTGTAACTGTGAAATTTAACAGGTGTTTCATTATAATGATAAGGTAGCCTGGTTTTATTCATGATTAACCCTGATAGCATTAGTCTTATCATTTTGCTGCAGCAGCCTTTCTTTTAAAACGTGTTGTAAAATACTAGTTCTTACAGGTGCAGTAAGCGATTTCAAAGAAACGCTGTTGAAAAATTGACACCCAAACAAACACACTTTATTGTGCCACCCTTAAAATAATGTACACACACTATGCAACACAAGTATTGAAATAAGTGTCTTTATTCATTCAAAATAATGCAAATGAACAAACAAGTAAAGATGACACAGGTATACACAAGCAAGACTTTAATGTTAGTCGCACAGTAGCTCCAGATACAGTGAACACTGTTCTGTTTCTACAGCTTATATTACAAAAACAGCATATGTTGGTTTTAGGAAATAGCAATACAAATGTTACTCATGTATTGAGCAATTTTTGGTAATATATTAGCCACCTTTCTTTCAACAGTCTTTCTACAAATGTCCCCCTTGCTCACTCCCTTTATCCCATTATAAGTGTACATGCTCCCCATTATTATTGTTTTATTATTGTAAAATAAAATATAATTATTATATTATTAATTTACTGATTGGATATGTAATCAAAGTATTGTAATGATCGGTCTAATCCACTTTGGGATTTTTCCTGTACTTTTCCAATATTTGTGTTTGCAGCACACACAGAACAGGCATCTAGCAAATATTCATGAAATTGTTTGGGTACCGATTTTTCAGAAATCTGTCTGCTTTAACTGGTAGTTAACGACTCACAAATTTAATAACAGGTCTGTTTAGATAAAGAAATGTAAAATTACATAAGAAAGGGAAGACATCTACTGTTTAAATAGGAATTGTTTTTCAAAGAAAGGTTAAATGTTAACGCATTTGTGGTTTTATGAACCGATTTGTACAGGAATAATATTAATGGTCTGGATGTGGCCCGTCATGCATGCATGACAAAACTATAGATTATTTTTTATATAAACAATCCTATTTAAAGGAAAAAAGTTTATATTTAAAGGAACTATTTAAGGTGAGGGTAGTCCTGCCAAAGTTGCTGCTTTAGGAAAGGAAGGAAAGGACGTGACGTGAAGCCAAGTATGGTGACCCATACTTGGAAATTGTGCTCTGCATTTAACCCATCCAAGTGCGCACACACACAGTAGTGAACACACACACACCGTGAACACACACACACCGTGAACACACACACAGTAGTGAACACACACACACCGTGAACACACACCCGGAGCAGTGG
This sequence comes from Botia almorhae, assembly GCA_036877575.1. Classification (NCBI taxonomy): domain Eukaryota; kingdom Metazoa; phylum Chordata; class Actinopteri; order Cypriniformes; family Botiidae; genus Botia; species Botia almorhae. The sequence goes on along the minus strand of JAZGTJ010004194.1, from coordinate 49 downwards.
GCAGCCATTGCTGCAGCGCCCGGGGAGCAGTTGGGGGTTCGGTGCCTTG
>JAZGTJ010004193.1:0-31902 GCA_036877575.1 Botia almorhae | reverse complement strand
GCCTGACATGATCTATTTTGTACAAAAATCCATGCAAATACTATCTTTAAAGATTAAGGGCAAATCGTATTTCCCTGGTATAAGTCTTTTGTTTGCATTTCAGTTATATGTAAAAGTTATCCAATGTAAAGAATATATGTTTATTTGTTAAAAAATAGTTTTTTATGACTTCTGTATTACCCTTTCCTTTAGTCCATGTTAGTCTTTACACATATATAATTAAATGTTGGATAAAAGTTGTTTGAAGGGGCAATAGTGTCTTTGTTAAACTGTGAAATGAATGTGCTAGTTTGGTATTTTGTCCCTTGTATATGAATTATGACAGATATAGACTTGGACGTGGTTTATTTTGTAAAGTTAAGAATGCTATTCAGATGTATTTTTTACAAAAATAAGCTGTACAATAGTCTTTTTACATGCATAGATATTCAGTATATTTTATCTAAACACAAAGGTACATAAATCAGACTAAACCAGCTTCAAATAGTTTCAGTTCTCTTATTGCCAAAAAAATATGGACATTGGTATGTATTTAAAGGAAAACTGAGCTATCAACTGTTTTTGTTTAATAGAAAAAAAGCCTATTTTTTTAACATTTTTAACGATTTTTTTTATATTTGATATCCTAATATTAAGGCTTAGAAAATTTCACATGATTTTTTTTTAAATATGTAAGCTCAACTTTAACTTAGTATGCTACAATAAAAATATATACAGTATAATGCACATTTTACAGAAAAAATATACCTTTTAATTACCTTTTAATTTAATTAATATACCTTTAATTAATTGTCAATACACTCCAGAACAGAAATCTCAAGAATGCATTATAATGCATTATAAATAAGAGTGCTTTACATGACATGAATTCACATTAAGAAATATTTTACACTTTTTTTTTACATACTAAATAAAAAATATAATTTTTTTAAATATAATTTAGGATAGAATAGAAAACATTCTATAGAATATAAATTTTAAAACATCGCTTCCTGAAATACAAAAGAGTGCAAGTTTTACCCCCAGTTAACAGGTACTGTATCTCTTAGTAGTTCTACACAAAACAGACACAGGCATCTAAAAAAAACAGAAAAACATTCAAAAAAATCTGCATAGACTGCATTAAACCAGCACGTAATTTATGTGAGGGCAAGTGTGATGGCATAATTCATGATGAGAAGCCCCTGTTATAAAATTAAAAAAACTTCGTACCAAAGTTTATTTTGCCCTTTGCCTTGGGTTAAAATTTAAAAGGCTTATTTAAGTTGCATTGTGGGATATGCAGAATAATGACACGCTAGAGGCTCGCTTCGTTCATACTAGTTTTTCCTGTTTCAGTTTGTTCTTTTAAAATGTTGGTCTCTGCCTCGCCTGTCTCATTGACTCAAATCAAAAGCATGTCCCTTCCAGCTAAAAAAACTCCACATAGTTTTCTGGGATTAACCCTGTTTTCCCATCCAAAGTGCCTTCCAACCAGCCAGGCTCCCTCGACAGACAAACTATAAACTGAGATGAAAACAGAGATAAAAACAGAAACTGATTTTGGGTGATGCTGACAGCTGTATTCCCCTGAGAAAAGGTGACCCATGTCGAGCTCCATTGTTTTACAACATTTACAGCTTGTATATCACCACCAAAACATATTGCCTGCTGCAGTGATGCAAGCTTCAACTTTGGTTAAAGCTGGCAATGATCAAATCTAAATCTAAAAAAATGTACATGAATTGCTTATATTGTCTCTTGAGTGTGTCCCCAAGGAGGCCCTACAAATAATCCTCCCAATATTTGAAGTCTCTGTTTAATTAAGCAGTAGAGCCCTACTGAACATAGCTGATGTTTCATTAAACACTGATCTGCTACTCAAGAGATTCAAGTGTCAAACTGTGGCCAGATTAAGCTCATACCTGTTGAGGGGCAGGGGATAGAACAATGCAAAAATATTGATTTAGTGTCCTACACAAAGCTCAAGGTAAACCTACTAAGCCAACAAAATATCCTGCTGCACTCATTGGCAGTTAAAAATAGAGCCACTCGGGTGGGGACTCACCATTCTCAAATATGGTCCCAGCGATAAATGACAGCTCAGAATCGTGTTCGGCCTTGCAGGCATATAGTGCACATGTTTTTCGCTGAAAAAAGAAACAATTAAAATATTAAGGCTGTCCATCGATTTTAAAATTGAAATAATTTGTTTTTTAGGCATAAAGATCATACCATTGTAGTCACTGAAGTTCATCAGGCATCTTAGACAAACTATGATACACGATAGTAATCATTATGAACTCTGGCATTAGTATAGTACCACAGTATGGAACTGTCAATGTAAAAATCACTAATCAGAAAGTACCATGGTAAAATCAATGTTTATTAAACCGATAACATGTACCATCATCATTATTGGGTAACCCATCCCTTAATGAGTTCACATATTATTAGGCATTTGGTATTAGCATTAGTAGTAGCGGGCATTAGCACATTAGTAGGCGGTTGGGGGGGCTAAACTTTAATGATTAGAACACTAACACAGTGCTATAGATAGTAGATTAAGCAGGCCGGCAGAGGACACACACCTGATGTGTGAGGGTTCACTGGAGGTGGAGGAGGCTAGCTGGGGGCTGGAGGGGGCAGAGAACAACGGCCAGGAGGTAGAACGTGATGAGGTGGAGCTGGCTGAAGCTGGGCTGCATTGGACACATACATACACAGTACTATTTGACTCCAGCACCTACATTTATGCTATTAGCAGTTTCACAAGAGTTTGGTAGAGGAACTTGCATTATGCAGTAGTTCCTGAAATGTAGTGCACACATACACGGAAAACTGCAGTCAAACATTTTTAAAGTTTGAGTTTCATGCGTGCAGGAGAAATTATTTTAAAAATATGCTGTACAAACTTATATAACTTTCTTTCTCAGAACAAAAAAGTAGTTTTGAAGAATCTTTTGTGTTCCACAGAAGCAGGAGTCATTCAGGTTTAGAACATCATGAGTGTGAGTAAATGAGGATAGAAATCTTTTAGATGACAACAGTTATGATATAAATTACATTAAAGTGATTTGCTGTTCAATAGCTTGTTTCAGATCTTTATTTTTACAAAATTTTCCCCTTCAAATAGTGTAATTAAAATTGAGTGTGGGTTGCAAAAACTGAACAAGTTTACCTTGATGACACACTGGTGCGAACCTTTGGATTTTGACTGAAAGTGATATAAAGGGTGAATGTGGATTCTTTACATTATTTAAACATTAAAACTGCTATTACAATTAAATGAATGTTTGGCCTGTGTGAAACAGGCTGTTTGAACTGCGTTGACGCACATGCCTGTGTTGTCTAAAACAAGACAGATAACAATGACTGTTCTAAAAGCAGACAGTGTTTTTCATTTACTTTATGTCATTGTACTCTTTATGAGGGATCAACAGCACACATCCTAGACAACGTGTTCATCTTTTATCTTTAAAGAGAAAACAATATCTCTCAGTTTAGTGTTTCCTCTTTATAATTACCATTATGATCATCATCTGCAGCTGGTTGATGCACTGCACAGAAAACAAAGGTACTTCTACAAGAATAACAATAAAAGCAAAATTGTGCTTAATTTTCTCCAACAGGGCTGCACAATGTATTTGGTTTATTGCAATGGTTTGCAATAACTGCTATATTTAATTTTCAGTTATATTTTAATATAATTTAAATTGAGTTTACAAATTTAAAGCATTACCATATCGTATTTTTATACAATAATACCGGTCTTTTTTATGAACTTTATGACTGGGCATACATTGCTTTACATTGCTTAGGTGTTTGTGTATTGACAAAACAGTTCCTGAATCTATGCAATTCTGATCTCTAGATAAATCTGCTTCAATGTAAGCCTAGACGATTTTTAGCCCCTCCACAAGACTGTAATTGTAAATCTGATTGCTTGGAAAGGTAATAGCTCATCTCTTCCCAACAAATTTATACAATTTAATATATAATTCATGACCGCGGCACAAACCCTACAGGATGAGTTATACTCTTCAGTTTCACGTTTAGGGTTCTGGATTTGAACAAACATCTGAGTGATACTTACTGGTGATGTTTGTCTTATCAAACACTACCTAAAAGCTGCAGAATAAATTGTCTGTTGCCATTTAGGCATGTCAATGTTCCTGTGTGTCCAAACCAACAGCTTTAATCCATAAAAAATAAAAACTTGGGTACATGTGGGCACATTATAATAATCATCATACATCATCATAACACAGGACCAAATGAAGCAGCTTATTGGACAACATGGTGTGAGTAGCTATGTATTAGTCACACACAAACACAATCATTGTTACACTGATGAGCACCTACTCAGATAGTGGGGTTGTCATGGGAACGGTATGACCTCATGTGGTGAGTGGTGTAATCATCTAAATGTCCATACATCTAGACATGTTGATGGACTGACAGACTGATTTAACCAACTGCACTGTGCTGTTATGTATTTGCATGGGGTCCCATTCTGTTCCTTTTGGAAGACTGATAGTTCAGGTCAGGGATGCTGATTAAAGGTTAAAGCCTTCAAAATTGTCTACAATTCTACAGCTATGTCTTGTAGCACCTACTGTGTGCAGTATATAGTATCAATGGGCAGCACCCACAGAAGCTAAGAAGCTTCGTTTTTATGTCAGAGACTGTCTTTTAGCGGAAGGATAGCACTTCATTAACTTAATTATTAATTTCAACAATTGAACTATCTTTTAAAACTATTTGTATGACAACATGACTTTTATAAAGGCAAACATGCTCAGGGCCATGCTATAGCCACACACACACACACACACACACATATATTCAAACCCATCTTCTGATGGTCACAGAAGGTCAATGGAACGGATCACTTTGTGTGGTTATGTGTGACAGGCACATTAGAACCCATTAGGCTTCATACAACAAACCAGTTTGAAGTCCATTTACACCTGAATATCTTGCGTGTTTTAGCATATGCTGTCCCACCTTTGATCCTGGGAAATTCTGGAGTTTGAATACTTGATCCTGTTGACAGGGTAACTTTGTCTCTGCTATTTGCATTTCTTGCAAAAAGTGTTGTTAATCAAAAAACAATGAGAGAGAGAGAGAGAGAGAGAGAGAGAGAGACTGGCCAAGCAAAGGCAGACCTTGTCTCTGCATGCCTTCAAGGCTGATTAATAGCTTTGTGTATGATACAGAGGGAGGGGAATGTCTCTTTGACTGTATGTTTAGAGAGTCACCAGGATTGTCTATTTCCTTTAGTGTTTGTATGTATGTTGTGTGTTTGTATGCTTACTTGCTGTAAGCATCTCACTTTTTATATGATTAAAAAGTGTGATCTACTAATGGAAGGGTGAGACTGGAAAGGGTTGCAGACTGAACCATAGGAGACCACCAGCTAAAAGCTGCAGTCAATGAACAGATCTCAGCAGCGATGGCTCTTAACAGTAAATATGGCAGGAACTTCACAGAATCTGAGGGCTGTTAGGTTTCATAATTTCCGTTCACATAAAACCTCAAAACCAACAATAACAACCAATGTAAAGCACTAAAAAACAGATCGTATCGATGGGCTGATTGAGCCACAACGACCTGTACTTCTGACCCCAAAGCAAAGGAAAACTGCAAAAGTGTAATACAACAAATATTTATAAATGCTGTGTACTCTAAGTAAACATGCGGATAAAACACTATTCCATCATTATTCCAGATGAAAATATACAGATGTTACAAATATTAACTACAAAATACTAAACTGTTTATAAACTAAACAATGTTCTCATGAAATTATGAGTGATTATTAACCAAATATAAACACATTGCCACTAAAGTGTTCTGGGTGGTTGCTAGGGCATTGCTAAGGTAGTTGCATCTCAGCACAGTCAGCAGAGTATCATTTTAAGATAATTGCCAGTACTTATACTGCTAATAAGTTTCCAAAAAAGGCAAAGCAGTGAGTTTCTTTAAATTATCCTTAAGTTCTTGAGAACATCAAAAAAAAATTTTTGTCAAAATTTTCATTGTTCTTTGGATATATAAAGTTGGATCTACAATGCAGACAGACTTGTCATTGAACATTGAAACTGTGACCTATTGGTTAAGACATGTTGAGCTGTGATGCTCGTGGTGGTGACACAGGTTTAAGTCTGACCTGCAAAATATCCCATTTCTTATTTTTAATAGTCCGGAATATGTCATGCTAAATCTAAAAAAAAACATTGTTTTATTATTTATTATGTTTTATTTCACAGGTTTCCATATGTAAATGAACAAATTTTCATGTAGCAGCAAAACGGTTTAGTTACAGATCAAAAAGAGAAATGATCATAAAATTACAACTGTTTTGGTAAAAGGAACCTTGACTAACAAATAAAAATGATGTAAAGTGTAGAATATAACTTCTTAAAGTACACTTACAGTGAAGTCGGCCGACTTTGCTTGGGCAGCAGAAGCCCATCATGGTTTCCGGTGGGCAGGCTGTTGAGTTGGGTCCAGCTGGCTATGCTGTTGCAGTTGACTTATTGCATGCCCATCTGTAACTGTGTGCTGGAGTTTACCACCACACTGTTCCTCCTCTCCACTGCTGATGGAAAACCATACATGTTGCTACATGTTGCTATAGATGTTGCTATTCTAGTGAACAGTTAATAATATGCTAATGTGATTTCTCCAGTCTGTGGCTTAACAAAGGTCTGGTATAATCTAGCAATTTTCTTTTCTTGAAGAGTGATTTGTACATTATATTGTATACTATAGTCATTACAAACTGATTGCATGAACATATTGTGTTCTGTGATTTAGGATGTGTCAAATCTTTGCAATCTTTGCAATCAGTTTCTCAGAGGAGGCAAAACAGGCAGTGTCTCCACAAAAATAATGGGATTATAACAGATAATATGAAACATGACTTGTTTAAACCTGATTTCACAAGTTGTCAGTGCTGGAAAACAAAACAACACCAGAAGCTGAATGCATCCGTCAAATAGAACTATTTGTGTCAAATGCAAACACTAGGCTAACAAATATGAACTTCTACATGATATAATATTAGAGACATTTTAGATCACAGTGAACCCACACTAAACTAACTGAATGAAAGTTTAACACAATATCTCACATGGTTAGTCACCTGCATGAGTGTACAGTGTGACTTTACATTGTGACCATAAAGTTGAGCGAGTGTGCTGTAAGTTTACACTTTTAGCTCTCTGTGACCACACATATACTACTGCTGGATAATGTCTTTCAACAACATGAGTAAAATATACATGTCTGAACAACTGAACAAGTGAAAAGTTTTTTTGCCTAGCAAGAGTGTATGTATACTGTAGTAGTTGAAAGCAGGCTGGCGTCAAATTGAAACTTAAAGCCATTTTAATTTTTAACTTCAATCTTATTTGTAGCACAACAATTTATAGATTTGGAACTAAAATGTTTCCCTCAAGTAAAATAGTTTATAAAAATACACCTCTGGGACTATATAGCTTTGTGAAACAAAGTCTGTTTTATAAAAACAAATATTACTGGCCTTAAAGAATTAGCATTCATTTTAAGTGAAACTGGTGTACCTTTGTCTGAGAATGGAGGGGTGTGGAAAAGTGTGAGTGGTGTCTCACTGCAGGACGTACCCTTGCTGTCTGTTACTCTCCGCCTGGGCAGGTTGAGTTGGGAGTTTCCTTGTCCTCCACAGACTGGCATTTAAATATCTGCACAGTGGAGAGGCAATTGAAATAAGCATGTAGCTGTCCACAGTGCCACAATAATGGGGTCAGTGTCTCCACAAAAATAGCACAGATTGAAATGTCTGCTACTGATGTAGGACCGGAGCCCTTGTATGCATCTGGTTATAGGAAAGCCAGTATTGAAAAACCCATCGCAGCCTATATGAGTGCGAGCCTGGACGCGGAGAGGTCGTGGCGATTGTTCCTGTTCCCCCAGCAGAGGGCACCTCAGTGCACAGGTCTCCTTTCTCTCTCGGTATAACTACTAGAAACACTGGGGGAAATGCCAGTTCCAGGGGAAGGGCACTGCGGAGACCACACCCTGCTAAAAGGAGGTAATGTGTGGAAATGAGGTATAGACTGACAAGGCAGTACTACCTATGGGAAATGTCTCTGTGCAGGTCCTACCTACTGGGACGGCTCACTGTTCACAGAGACTGGCAACCGTACAGCGCCAAGGGAAAGACACGGGTTCACCAATAGGAAAACCGTATCAGGGAGAATACACACGTGGGATTACCAAGAGGGAATCACTACACATGGGGCACCTAACCCAGCACTGACTGTGGCCTGGCGTGAGGCTCCTCCGCCGAGCCTGCCATCTTCATCTCGGCTGGAGGGACAGGCTCTGTCCCGCGTAACGTCGAACGTGACTGACTGAAAGGTAACAACAATTTTTCTCCAAAAATCAAAAATCTGTGATATCTGCATGTGACTTGACAGAAGTGTCAGAAAAAAAGATGATTGGTTAGCTATTGGTTTGGTTTAAGACAACTTGGGATAGTGCAAAGACTGTACAGGCTACCTTTATGGTATTTTTGCAGTTTTTTTCTGCCTAAAGCTAAGGGTCAATGTATCGTTTCACTGGATGCAAAATATTAGTTCGTATTCTACAAAATGTAGAATTTACAGAAAACAGAAAGTTAAACTAGTTTAAATTATTTATCTACTCGGTGCTGAGAGAAACCTTGTTCAGGTTTGACTTTTTATGTAGGTCACAGATCTTTATGGGGAGCTTCATTGAAAAGGTGTATTGTGTGTTTGTAAATGTAGAGGTTTTTAGGGTCAGACTTATGTTACAGTAAGTTTACTGTTTGTTTCACGCTTTACATTACTGTTTAAATATATAGGACAGGTAGCCTACAATGCTTATGGCCTTAAGTTTTAGGATCCATGATAACCTCATTCACATGAGCACCTTTCACTCTGTTTTACCACAGTGTTCCCAACTAGCTTGTTCTGAGGAAAAAGTGATTGGTACTAGTCAGTGGGTGGTTGCCACTGCATATCAACGCCAGGGCGTTAATATGCAGCTCTAAAGTGTTATGGGTGGTTGTTAACATTTTATGTGGTCATTAGGGTGCTTTTGGTGGTTTCTGGGGCTTTGCTACAGTAGGCACTTAATAGGGTGTTCTGGGTGGATACTAGATAGTTGCTCAAAGGTTAGAAGAGTTAACAGAGCCTCCAGAGACGCTGATATCCTGGTCTCATTATGTAGCTCTTGTTTGTGGAAGTCTATGTAAGTATGTTTGGTTTGAAAAGAAATAGCTCACAAACAATTTGAGGTGTCACTCATGCCTTACATGTCGATGTATAACACTTAAGGTGACTACCCTTAAAATGAACTTCATCCACTTCAACCCTACAGGCTGGGGTAATGGCCTTGTGTCATGTGATTCTGGGGTCAGGTTCAGGAATCAGCCTTGAGCCGATTTACATGTTACCATGGTTACCCAATCTAAGCTGCTTTACCTTTAAGTCCCCACTGGCTTTGAAGTTACCTGTTAGAGCAAACGTGGGCTGAATGAGCCCTTTAAAATGGGTTTCACCTCTTTAACAGAGGATTTACATCTTTCATTCACACCCTGGTGTGAGCAACACAGCTCATAAACTGTCAGAAAAGAAGTGACCAAAGAAAACCAATTGAGCCATTTAATTGTAATAACTCAACATAACCATAAGAGACATAACCACAGTACAACATAACCATAAGAGATGATATCTTATATATTATTTGTCAATTATTGCAAAACATGACTTAATATTATCAATACCAATATTAAAATTACAGGATATACTTTGAACCATTAATATGTTGCCTATTTTTGCTCATAAATCTGTGTTTTTGACATGTAAAAACAAATTATAAGAGTGTAGTCAGCCTTTGTGCACTTATATTTTTAATCAGTTATTAAGCTAGCCACTCTAGCTAAAAGGGTTAAAGAACAAAAAGTAAAATTAGGGACTACTGTCTCAGGAACAAAAATCGGTTATGATCAATGGCCCAGGAATTAGAAGAATGAATAGTATAGCATGCATCCTCTATGTTCCTAGTCCTCAGCAATTACCTCCCTCTTAAAGAGAATATAAACATACCCGTTCATGGTTCTCGATCAGGATTTCCACCACAATGTTCTGAAACTTAATGTCCATGATGGCGGCCACCGTCTCCTCCTGAGGCCTCAACAGTGTTGGGCCAAACACCACACCAAGGTTAGCTACGGTCATCAAATTCTGCTGGTGGTAACTGGCCACTCTGGTGAGTGATGACAGCCTCTTTTTGCTTCAAAAATAGATTATAAAACGGTTAGTTCCATTCCTCAATTCTGATTGGTCAGCAGCTGTGTTTTATTCACGATAAAGCACGGCTACAACCGCTTCACTCAACGGTTCTCTCGTACCTTATTGCTTAAATAAAATCTTTATTTAATCATCACTGGATTGGGGCCTTTCAGGTTACATAACCATGTTAAGATACAGGGGCCCTTTGGAGTTAACCTGAGAATAAGTCATTTAATTCCAGTTTTGTGGAATTAAAACGTTTTGTTGCTTTAAGTCCGTAGCTATAGAAATAAATAAATAAATATGCATAAATAGATACATTTTACATTTTTATTTTTTAAAAGCAAATTTACCAAAAAAAATAAAATAAAATTTGGCCAATAAAAAAACAGGCAAATCATAGCTGGGCTATGAGATAAACTAAAGCTCTGTTTAAATAGGAAACAGTTGATATACACAGACTGATCAGCTTTACTGACTCAATAAGGTTAAATCTGGGCCCCTAGGTACAAAATGGGCCACCCTTTTCCAGTGAACTAGGAAATGAATTTAAACAGGAATGAAAAAATGTTCTTTAACCCTTTTGATGGGACCTGTAGGGGTACAATGGTAGATCGACAAACATTCAAATCTTTCAGTTATCTCATTGCTTAACCACTAGGCTACACCACTATCTTTAATTCAGGTAATACTGTAAAACTATAAATAATACGAGTACTCTAGTTGTTTGTTGTGATTGTGACAAATGAAACTCAAATTACAATCAAATGGTCATAGCGTGTGGACTTGATAAGCAAACTACACACTCCTGCTCCAAATGATGATTATGTGAACAGAACTGTGCCAAATCGCTGCTTTTAATACGAGATTAATGAACAGTAGTTAAGATATTACAATTATCAGTACAATAACAATTACAAGGATTACAATTACAATGATCAGCATATGGGCAACACAATTAAATATCTGCAATATTTAATATGGAAAATTCAAATTTACAAAATCACATTTACATTTTTTAATGCTGAAAGTGTTTCTGTAGCTCAATGAGCAGAGCTTTGCATCAGCAGCACAAATGTTGTGGGTTTAAGTCCCAAGGAACACACATACAGGTATTCAAAAGCCTTGCAAAAGTATTCATACCACTTGAACTTTTCCACATTTTGTCACGTCTTGCCACAACAACCACAAACTCAAGTCTTGCCACATATGCTCAATGGAGTCTGGACTTTGACTGGGCTATTCTAACACATGAATATTCTTTGATCCAAACCATTCCCTTGTATCTCTGGCTATATGTTTAGGGTCAATGTCTTGCTGAAAGGTGAACCTCCTTCCCAGTCATTTGCTGCCTCCAACAGGTTTTCTTCCAGGATTGCCCTGTATTTAGCTCCATCCATCTTCCCATCAACTCTGTCCAGCTTACCTGTCCCTGCTGAAGAAAAGCATCCCCAAAGCATGATGCTGCCACCACCATGTTCCACAGTGGGGGATGGTGTGTTCAGGGTCATGAGCAGTGTTACTTTTCCACCACACATAACGCTTTGCATTTAGGCCAAACGTTCAACTTCGGTCTCATCTGACCAGAGCACCTTCTTCCACATGTTTGCTGTGTCCCCTACATGGCTTGTGGTAAACTTCTTATATCTTTCTTTCAACAATGGCTTTTTTCTTGCCACTTTCATAAAGGCCAAATTTGTGGAGTACACGACTTATAGTCGTCCTGTGGACAGATTCTCCCACCTAAACTGTGGATTTCTGCAGCTCCTCCAGAGTGACCATAGGACTCTTCTTTGACCAGTGCTTTTCTTGCTCGGTCTGTCAGTTTAGGTGGACGGCCATGTCTTGGTAGGTTTGCAGCTGTGGCATACTTGTTCCATTTTTGGATGATGGATGGAACAGTGCTCCTTGAGATGTTCAAAACTTGGTATATTTTTTATAACCCAACCCTGCTTTAAACTTCTGAATTCCTTGGTCTTCATAACGCTGTTTGTTCACTAGTGGTTTGGTAGTGGTTTTCTAACAAAACAGGTGTATTCACAGAACAGGTGTGTTTATACTGAGACTACATTACACACAGGTGGACTCTATTAACTAATTAGGTGACTTCTGAAGGCAATTGATTGCACTGGATTTTATTTAGGGGTATCAGAGTACAGGGGGCTGACTACAAATGCACGCCACACTTTTCAGATTTTTATTTGCTTAAAATTTTGAAAACCGTATATCATTTCTGTTCCACTTCACAATTATGTGCTACTTTGTGTTGGTCTATCACATAAAATCTCAATAAAATACATTTAAGTTTGTGGTTGTAAGGTGACAAAATGTAAAAGTTCAAGGGGTATGATTACTTTTCCAAGGCACTGTAAGTTGCTTCATAATAAAACTGTCTATTAACCTATTCCAAACATGATTCCTGATGCAGCCGATAAATTTGTACTGCAGCATTCAATCCCAAAGGTCTCACAAACAAGGATATGCAAATAAAGAAAGTGGGTTGTTTAAATGTATTGTCCTCTAATTCTCCTGTTAGGAATCAGATCTTTCACAATAATCCGCTTTGTAATTTCACTTACAGGGTTACCCTACAACTGTACAATAGTGCTCGATCTGCCAGGGTCACTGAGAGCAGGATCCAGTGACGACAGACGGGTGTCAAATTAGACTGGCACAAAAGAAAATGGAGCTGGAGAGGAGGTGGAGGACAGGTGGAGGAAAACAAGCAGCCCTTTTAAGCAGGGCAAACACAAAGGGGATAGACCATCAGTGGGGATGAGCTTTTTAACAGCAGTAATCCTCTTAAGGTTTTTGGCGCTGGATTTGTAACACAGTAAATGGGGGCATCAACAACATAACTTACTTGCCCAAGTATTTCATAAGAAATTTCAGCATCTGTCTGTTTTTTTCTGGGAGATGGTGGACTATAGAGTGAATCTCATCCACCCTCGTCTCAGGATTGTCCAGTTCTGGGGGATAACAAAACGCCAGAGAGAAAAAACTTAGACAAAAGAAAGACGAGAACTTTTCTTGTTATTCTGTGTCAACTGTAGAAGTTTTAGTGCTGTTTACTGCAGTGCATTCACAGCAGGAAAGGAAGTCTAGTCCCACTGGCGTTCCTCATGGGAGTCTACTGCATATACTTAAACATTCACACATGCATGTACAATACAATTTCAGGTCTGAAATTTTGCATCTGTCGCTGTCATTGTGAGATCTTGTTTCCAAATTTGTGAGGTCACTTCCTGACATGATCCGCACCCAAACTGACACATTCCAATTAAAAATACATGTGTCTGTGTTTGTGTCTGCCTGCATGCAAAAACACAGGAACGATGCCACCTAGTGTATGTCACATCTACAATAGTGTCTGTTAAAGGCAAGGCTAAGCTGCCAGACGTGGGCTCTTAAACGTCATTGAAATATTAGAGCAATCTGTCTAACTGCCATGATATCCTATGAAGAAGTTGTTTTAGGCTTGACAGAAGAAAAGTATATATTTTAAATCTGTTACAGTTGTAAAGCCAATATATGATGGGTTGAGATTGGGGCATTAGAACGGGTAATGTCACAAGATGGATTTAAATATACAACACCCCCATGGAGCACCACAGCTCAGCCTGTCAGCTAGGCCACAGCACCAATATACTGTATCCTATATCCTGTATCCAAATGTTCAATTGCAAAAAAAACTGATTTTTTGTGTGAAAACACTTCTGATGACCGTAAGCTGGGATTAAAAAATTAAGTTTAGAAAACACCAAATAAGAGGTGACATGACAAAAAATGACATAACAAAAAAACTGACCCTGTCTGATGTCTGTGTTGTGATTCCACTTAAAAACATAAACCGTCTGCTGAAGAAATAGACATCTGTCAAGACTCATTGGAAAATTTATTGTTAGAACTTAGGATAGCTAAAAACATGCCACGTTTTCTCATCTTCAGAACTCTATGTAGTGACACTTATGTGGAATAATCCTTGCATAAAATAAAAAATGTGTTCATGTTTTTGATAGTCAGTGATAAAAATACCCCGTTTGTTACTAGTAAATGCAAGGAAAAACATGTCATGAAGACAAAATCCTTCTACATTTCTAGCTTTTTATGTTTCACAAAAGAATGCAGGTGAGTTAAAAAAGTTTTTAATTAAAAAAATGCAAACTATACATTTATGGCTTTGGCATTTTTTTTTACCAAAAGTTCATTTTGGAACCTGCCTACAAGCCCTGCTGATTTTAAACAGGCCAGACTAATTGGTCAAGTTAAAATGATTCTAAACCTCACACACACATTTACACTCCTCAGTGTCTTGTGGCTCTACTTTCTCCAGTTACAAACACATTCACACACACTGTCTCTCTCCCTCTCTTCATCTATACCCACATATTCCCATCTCTCTCTGTGGTAATGGGCAAACTCCAGATGGCACCTTGCCCTTTATCACATAAATGGCTCACAAAGACAGGAATGAACAAAAGGAGGTGTGGAAAAAAGTGAGTGAGAGAACGAGAGACAGAAAGGGAGGGGCGGGCCCTTTGTGACAAGAGTTCATGTGAGGCCAAGTGCCTAACATTACCCTAAGCCAGTGGTTCCCAAACTTGTGCAGAATAAAAAAAATTTAAGCCACCCCCCCATTTACACATAAACATAAACACAATTTCAGAAGGATTTATTTGAAACGTAATAATTAAAACGTAATCATTAAAATTCAGTGTGTGACACTAAATAAAAAAAGCCAATAAAATAACCTTTTCATCATCAATCTCAATTTTTTGACTAATTATCAATATATGTATAGTCCCACAAAGCTATTATATGAAATTTTATTAACTAAGTTCAGGAGGAGCATGGTCATGTAATCCAACCAATCAGCCCGCAACAACGCATATATATAGTCCCTCACCTCCGTCACATGACAGTCTTGCAGCATTTGGCCCCGCCCACTTGCCCGCCATGTCCGAAATTGAGCATTTCCCTCCGAAGAAGAGACTTTACTTTCTACCGACGCTCTTCCGCCTTAATCCCCTAACCCAAGGAGCGATCCGTCTCCCCCGGGTGTTTCCGCCAAGCCTTCTTCATCCCAGGGGCATAGAACCACCCGGCCCACTCGTCAAGCTCCAAGACGCCGAGATCTACCCTTGCCACCGTCGGCGAGACACACTCCGTCTTCCTCCATGTCATCCCGCACTCTGCCTTACCCATCTATCCCTGGAATAGAGAAATAGACTGTGAAGGCTTATGTTCAATTTTCTCGTAGACTGATTAAAGCTCAACTGTATAACCGGTTCGTTTCTCTACCATTTTCAGGTCACTCTCCTCCTGCTTCTGCCTCGTCCACTCGTCCAAACAAGGCCCGCCGAACCCCGGTCTCGTGCGCTGCAGCTTCCCAGGCTGCCTCTCTTGCTACCTCCTCCAGCGCCCTGCCGCAGCAGCACACTCCCAACTCCAGGCGCACTCCCTAGCGTGAGGATGCCTCCGCTAGCGGCTCACGCCCCGCATTTTTTTCCTTCCACTTCTCCTCCTCTTCTCTTTTGCCTCTTCCTCCTTCTCTTTCGGGAGCCATTTCCAGCGTGAGCCTGCCTCCGCAAAAGGCCGCAGCCTCAAACCCTCTTCCTCTAATTAATTCTCCTCAAACGTGTTTTTCGTTTCGTCTTTTCTCTACCTCTCTTTTGCCAACTACATCGCATTCTGTCCTTTCCAGAATTCTGTATTGCGTTCGGTCAATATACTAGAGATAATTTGTTTTTCTCACAGAAGATGCAAACCAAATTATCTATAATTGGCCGAGCTCGCCCTGCGTTACAGCGGCAGTCTTTTTTTTTTTACACTTATTTTAAGAGATTTTCAGCTAAATGCGCAGTCCGCATCGCCCAGTGTAATCAGCGTCCCTATTTGGACGCCCCAAACACTGATCTCCCCAACAGCATATTCTTAAGGCAGTCATTACATTTTGTGCACTATTTGTAGATCTATTAACAATTCTACTACCTCTTGCCTTCAATTAATCATTTCCCCCATGGCCGGAATCAAAGTGTTAAATGTACTAACTACGTCCCGCAGCCCGCTATCACACATTGCTCTTTTAGAGATTTCAGAGGCAGACATGTCCCAATTTCATCTAACAGACAGGTCCGTAATGTTTTTAATGTGGGGAAATGTATGAGGCAGCGCTGTCGTTACCTCCACGTCTACAATTTGTGGAGGAGCCCACACCCGCTCTATCTGTGCTGTTCCAAAGTCTTCGTATAACATTAATAATAAAAAAAAAAATTCGACTCCCGTAAAGAAAATCTAAACTTCCTCGTAAAGGAAAGTGTTCCCGTATCTCAGTTGGTAGAGCATTGCCATGGCAGCGCAGGTTTTGTGGGTTCGTTTTCCGGGGGCACATGCACTGACAGCCGTGTAGCTTAAGTGTGCCGCAAATCGCTTGGTTAAAGGCATCTGCCAGATGCATAAATCTAAATTTTTTCTTGCCTGGCTTTTTAAACGGTCTTTTCACCCTGACACCAACTTTACCAACTTTCTTCTGTCCGGTCTAAAATACAGCTTTAATCCTGGTCTTGAATCTCTCCCCACTCTAATTTATAATCTGTAATAATCTCCAATCAGCTCCAGCAGAGCCTAAAATAGTAGACGAGCTAATTTAAAAATAACTAGAGTCGGGTTTTATGATCAGCCTTTTTAAACACCTACCTTCGAATGTTTCCGCAAAAACCATATCTGCCTGGCTACTAAAAAATATTTGTGAAAAAATGCTTGATAATCGATCTTTCGGCCCCTCATAACTCTCTATTCCCTAACATTAACAGCCTTACTCCTCTCAAAGAATACGTTCTGCATCATCATGATATCGACCAAGCGATAATGTTTTAAAAAACGTTGGCCACGCTGCATGGTTGGCTAAAGTTGACATAACAGCAGCTCCTACATTTTTTAATTAATGCCCACCAGTCCTAAGTTATGGCATTTGTTTGGCATCCGTTGGGGCAATAAATTCTACTTCGCCGTGCATTTAATCTTTGAATAAAAAAGCAACCACAAAATATTTGACACCCTGTCAGAAGCCATATGCTAGATTTTGTCCAACAATTACGACATTCCTTACCTTCTCCATTTGCCCGACGATTTCCTAATAATTTCACCTTACGACGCTGTCCCAGCCGCTCAACTCTTCTCAGCCCTAAAAGTGTTCACTGAACTCTGGATCCCTATCGCCCAAGACAAAACATCAGGTCCGGCCTCAACAATCGAATTCAATTTAGACTCCGTTAAATTTCAGGCCTCCTTACCCAAAAAGAAAATTGATAAAATTATCCTGGTCGCGTCCGATCTTCTAGTTAACCAATCTTGTTCAAAAGGCAAACTCCTCTATTCTCGGTGATTTAAATTTTGCCATGCGCATAATTCCCCCCAGGCCGCCCGTTCGTATCTCCTTTCCCTCACGTCTTCCATTCAAGCGTTGGAAGACGAAAATCATATCCTACGAATGTAAAAATGAACTAAATTTACAAATTATGTTTCTATTATATTTCTTTATATTTCTTATTATATTTCTATTAACTTTATATTAACCTCTTATCCTCCCCTCTCGACATCCAACTCTTTACCGACGTTGCCCCCTCCAAGGGCTTCGGCGGTGGTGTTTATCAGGGCCGATGGTTTGTGCCGACACGGCCACCCCAGATCCTCGATTCGCCTCAGTTTCCAGCCTCTTTGGCCTTATTTGAGCTCTATCCCATTGTTGTAGCAGCCTTTCTCTAGGGCAAAGAATGGTCAGCTAAAAATATTTTTAGTGACAATGAAACCACAGTATTCTGCTTTAATAAAGGTCATCGTAGTTCCCCAGCATTTATGCATTTTCTTAGACACCTTGCCTGGATTTCAACCCGCGGTCAATTGTTATAATCATGGAGCACATTTCGAGTTCCAAAAAATCAAACCGACTCTCGTTTTTCTTTTCAGAAATTCAGGCAGCTGGCTCCAGAAGCTGATTCATCCCCAACTTCTGTGCCTCCTTACGCTCAACTCATCTTTCCCTTAATCACCCGTTAAACCACCTCCTCGACTCCTCCATTAACTCCATTCTTCAAGCTTTTCTCACAGGACACTTCAATTTTATTATTCTGCACGGAAAAACTTTAAGTCATTTCACCCCGCGTATAACCTACAATTTCCCGATTTCTCTCCTATCCATCACCTCTTTCGTATCTTACAGTCACAGCGTTAAAAGCATCCAAGTCGGTTCCATTAAAGGCTACTTAAGCCGCCTAAAATTTTTTCCATAAATTAATTTTCGGCAAACCATCCCCAGCATTTAACAATTCACAAACCTCCCTCCTCATTAAAGGCATTTAAAGAATCCACCCTTCCCGCCCCGATACCAGACAGCCCATTACTTTTAACATACTCACCAGCTGCATTTACACCCTCCGTCTTGGCTACCACTCCGTTAACACCGCTCGCACTCTCGATGCAATGTTTTTATCTTGGCCTTTGGTTTTCTCCGGTGCTCCGAACTATCCATCACTTCTCGCTTTAATCCGATTATCCATCCTACTATAGCCGACTTACAGGTTTTAGACAACGAAACAATTACTTTATTAAACAAAGTAAAACAGACCAAGCAAAGAAAGGCTATTTTATTTATACCTTTAACTTACCGTCTCTCATTCAACCGTATCTCTCTCTCTCTTAAATTATCTGCAGTGTAAGACGTTCCCTGTTCGTTCTCCAAACGATCCACTTTTCGTTGACGACTTATCACCCCGTTACAAGGGTTCGGTTTTAAAAAACTCAAATTTTTCCTCACTCAGTCTGCAGACCAGTTTTCTAGCCATTCGTTCCGTATATAGGCGCAGCAACCACAGCCGCTCAAAAAGGTCTTTCAATATCAAAGGCAAGCTCCAGGCCACTGGTCATCCAAAGCGTTCAAAACGTACACTAGATCCAGCCACTTCCACATCCGAAAAGCTCACCTAGCCCTAATTAGCTGATTTCATTATAAGCATCACCTGTGCTCCTCCACTTTTTAAACTCCTTCCCGTTTTTGAAATTATTCTCTCTATTTTCGACTAACCACACCATTTTCGTTTGTGAAATAAAAAAAATGCACATTTTAGCTTGAATAGCAGTGAGCCTGTCTTGCTAGGCGTCGTCAAACGTTCACATTCGCGTCGGTGTGCAGGCACCCCGTTTAGAAGTCGTGCAGGACCTCACCTTCGCCACTCTTTCCTCCATTACGTGAGCCAGCCGTCCTTATTTTCTTAATTTTGCTTTTACACCACATATAAATTCCATATTGTCTGCCTATTCTCATACTACTGTTAAGACCCGAGTAAAAAAAAGCAGAAACGAAACTTACAAGATCCGTCGTCTTTGTCTATTTTGAATAGACCGTCTGCTCGCCGGGGTTTCCCTTCCGAGGCCACAAGCACCTCAGCTTAAGTTCTTGTTGAATACCGCGTTTCGTTTTGCCCTTATTCCGCTTTCTAGCCTTCACATTGTTTATTTCGTTTCCTCCCTGTTTTTCAAATTCGTTTCAGATTTTCTGCGTAGTCCTTTAATACCGCTGGCTCCGGAGTATTAAATCAAGTATTTTATGATTTGCAGTACCAATTTATTAAGTCCACTACCCGACTGCTTGCGAGCCCTTCCGGTTGAGCTTCGCTTTATGCTTCTCCCATCTTCTGTCCGTTACAAGCATTTCTACGTCGTTTTACAATTTCGTTAGAAATTTTCCTCATACTGTTTAATACCCTTCAAGTTCGGTGTAAAAATCAACCAATTTAGTAATTTGCTGATTTCCTAATTGCTAATACTTAATACCTGTCCGGCGGCACGAACTTTTCAAGCTCCCGTCGGACGTGAGAGCCCTTCCGGTCCAGCACAGTTCTATTCAAACACCTTCGCGCCGCTATTATTGACTTGACATTTTTGGGGGGGATTTTTTCTTCCCGTGGCTGTCCGGCAATTATTCGGCTTTTTGGTGGAGTACTCTGGGTTCGGGCCAAATTCCGAGCTTGGACCCCCCCCCCGGACAGCACGTCAAATACGCATCAGTGATCATTTGCGATTGCATGTTAGTGCGAACTCGTGACTATCAGAGCATGTGAGAAGAGCATACAGTCACGAGAGGCTAGCGTCATTTTACCAGTGTTGTCCAGTACAGCAGTACTACAGCATGTTACAGCACAGTATGCAACGCTATTGCAAAGAGGCGCGTTATTTAAGCAGACTTTGCTTTTCCGTTGAGCATAAATGGTACATAAGTGGAGCATTTATATGGGGTGTGAGCAACTTAACGAAACACACATTCATAGAGCGGAATATTTATGTGAAATGATTTGTGTGAAATGACGACGTTTTCACTGAAATGTTCTTGAATTAAGTTTATTTTTCTTAGCCTGTTAGGGTGTTTTATCTTAAATTAAATTTTAAAATCACAATATTTATTCAAATACATGCACGATATTTGTTTATCTATTGTTTCTTCATTATTTTTTAATTCAATAAACTTTTTCATAACCTACACAATGGCATAATGAGTACTCATATTAATAAATATTGTAGGGGCATATGGCAGTGCTACTACGCATTTAAATATTACACATATTGATGACACAAACAATACAAAAAATATCTAAATATTTTCTTCCATGTTTTAAGAGTGATTAGATTTACTGGAAAACCATTTTTTTGCAGCATACAGTATAAATTGAATGAGACAAAGATATGTACAGGTCATTAAAAATCAGCGTTTGTAAGTGAGATACACTGTAGAAAGTAGGTCTGGAGGAGGGACAACATCCCCTGGGATTTTAGACAACACCCGCCACACTGTAAATCCATTTTCTTTCCGCCCCGCCCCGATTTCCTGTTTCTGGTCAAGCACAGTAGTCAAATAGTATCAAACAGTCAAAACAGATGGGGGGAAGAGCCATAAAGAGACGAACCACACAAAAGAGAAGAAACTCACTGGCTGCTTTGATGAAGCTCCTCTGGTACTGGTATGTCGTAAGAGCTGCTGACAACATCCTGGAAGCAGAGATGACCAAAATAAGATGAAATGATTAGATAACAGATAGACAGACTCTCAGAGGGAACACACTTTATTTTTGCTAGCCTGCAGATGAATCTGTAGCATTTTCATTAATTACTGCCATAAAAATGTCCTGTTTATGACATTACCAATACAGTTACTAGATCTGTACATTTTCTGAAGGAAATGTGAGTGGTTGCCAAGATTTCCTAAATAGTTAGCATTGCTTTTCACCAGTTCACTTGCTTTAAAAGCTAAGAGTCGATCTTTCCTTAACAAGCTGCAAATTTTGAAGTATCATTCATGTGTGTAACAGAAACGTGGGATGTTATACACTAAAGTTTAATAGTAAGGATTTGTATACTATTAAAATTTCTAATACATTTCCAATAAATAAATGTCACCCTCTTCACTGGAGCTAAGCAGCAGGAGAGTGTTTAACGCCCTGCATGATGCCCTGGGTGATTGTGCTAACTTTGAAGGAGCCAATGCAAATCATAGCAGGTGAAAGCCTTCAACAACAGTCAAGTGTGAAGGGGGGCCTGGTACCTGAGGTAATGCTTTATTGCGCTGGTCATGGTCTTGATCTCCCATTCTGTGCTGTCCAGCTCCACATCTGCACAGGTTTTGGGATCTAAATAAAAGTCCACAGTATCTTACGATTAGAGCAGGTTTAAAGTATCTTATAATTACAGTATCGTGTTGCTTGATGGGTCAACAACCACTGTTGTGTGGAGTTACCAGTTTAGCATGTAGTGTGACCTTATTTACAGTTACTGTACATGTAAAATTTATGTTGTAAACCATATACACCAGTAAACTGCACATCTTGGAGAAAGGCACTTGAAGGCCGGTGCTATCCCTTTCAGCAATACTACAACACAAATGTCTATCCATCTGTTTTCACCTCAGGGTGGGGCCATATTCCCGTCACTCTTGCGTGACAGAAGTGAGTATTAGGAGTGAGTTTAAACTTAAAAAGAAGAGAAATTATGCCTCATATGTCATCAAAGTTTATTACAAATACAATAATGCTAATGTGACATTTGCGGTGTTTTGAATGTAAAGCAAAATATAATGCAATACGGGAGGGGCAAATATCCATCATCTTTGCCATGGTGACAAAAAACACTACAATAAAAAATTTAAATAATTAATTTATACATTTGCAAGCAGGATGACAATTCTCCTCATCTCACCTATTGCCAGTCTGAGTAGTTTCTGCACTCTGGAGTTGACGCCAACAATCCTGTATAGCCCCTGTTCATCAATACCTGCTATTTCACAAGACAGAAAAGCACAAACCATCACACTTAATCATGTGGTGGTTGCCATCTGACCAGTAGCTACAGCACAAACAGAAACACAAGTTCAAATGTACCTCTTGCTTCGATGGCATAGATGAACTTTTTAATGACATTAAAGCCAATGACGTCCATCTTAGCCACTGCATTAGAAATACATTGAGACAGAAAGTATTAACACAGCTTTATCATACCTAGTGACAAATAGTAAAAGTACAATGGGTTTATGAAAGTGATAATTAATTGAGTGTATGCCACTGAACAAAAATACAGGTAAAAGTACATGGAATAATGAGACTGAAATTTCAGATTTTTATATTTTTGGGTGTGCTATGCCTTTAAGGAAACCAATTTCACCACCCCTCACATCCCCTACCAGGAAAAAGTATGCAAAGGCAGATTACTAAATTAGCACCACACTTACTGCCTTCATTCTGGCTGTCACGATTCAAGGTGTAAACCTGTGAGACAAGACATTTTGGTTATGGCTGTGGCTAACACAAGGTAGCTTTGTAAACAAAAAACAAAACCAATGCAATGAGTGATAGTTTGTGATTACCAGCTGGGATTGTAAATGCAAAGAAGCCACTTCGGCACATAATACTGCTGCCCATGTGTGCTGTGTATTCCAGAGCTATTGCACGCTCTGGGACTAAATTGTGGTCACTAACAACTAATATCTTATTTACATGTCTGCAGTATGTCACTCTTACGTGTGGCAACAATGCAGACTTTTGTGAAAAGGGCGTAATCTATAATGAGGCATGTTAGTGCAGTATTAAAAAAAATTGCATAATCTGAATATGCACACTGCAGCGCTACATCAATGCAGATATCGCCCTGTTAAACTGGATTGTGAGTAGTTAGAAAATGCAGGCGTTTGCACTGAAATACTACACACAAAGGGAATCCACCCCTGTGAGTGTCCTTTCGCATGCTAAGACTTCATAATGTTGTATAAAACATTACAGATTCAAGGATGGAAAAACACTCAGCTGAAGTGCTATACCTGAAATCAGAGCAGAAGGCCTTAACATGTATATTTATGAGACACAATGAATATCACGAGTATGCATTCACAAATGAATACAGTTTATCTGATTCATTTAGAAAGCAACAGTGCCATGCATATGAAACTCTTGGTGATGAAGTCTATAAGATGTGAAAGTGAAACAAATCTCTACAATCTCTCAGATAAAGTACCGGCTCTCTTCCATCCGTGGCTTCCATCCAGAGTCTGCGGTCTTCCTCTGACAGAGCTTGCATGGTGATCACACCAGGCCTGAAACATGCACACATGCACGCACAAGCACACACACACAACAACAGTTAGTCCTAGCCCCAACCAAAATGCACAAAGAATGTATACATGATTTGTAGTATTATATGATATTAACTCTATTATTATTATGTTATTATTATTATGGCAAACAAGCAATAAAAGGCAAATATAAGTTTCTTCAATTATGAAAACTTTTACATCTCAGGGGTTGATTTTGTTAAAACTTACTTTTTAGTAAACGGATTATAATGTTAAAAACAAATCAACTCAATGCCTTCCAATCAAGCTGAAATTGTCAAACTTTGTAAAAAGTGTGAAAACATTTTATTGTGTGTATTTAATATATAAAAAATTGTGTAAGATATAATGACAAATGTTATTTTAAACACAGAAGTTTACCATTTTATTGTAAAAATGTTTAAAACTGTAACTTCCAACACACAATGAAAAATTATTTGAGATTTATAAAGGTAATCATATTTGTTCTTGATGGTTCAGGAATGTATTTACACTTTTAGATATTTTTGAAAATAAAAAACTATTAAAAGGGTTAAAGGTGCAACAAATTGCAGTAATTTAGATTAGCCACTCCCCCTTCCAAGAACTGCATCATTGCATGACAAACTGATAAACATCAGTATCTTGCATCCGATATATAGGCTGTGAATGTGTAAAATGACTGACTGTTCATTTTTGCATTATTCACCGTAGTATTCATATTTCAGGATGACTAATTCAGTGAGAACAGTCAGAAAGAGAATTTTCTGCATGCCATTCCAAAACTTACTGCCCTTTTAAAAGTGTTTAAAGGGAGATTAAGTCCACAGAATGCCCAGAGCTGAAGAAACATTCATTAATCACACTGTAGTCTTATGTAAGCCTCATATTTTTCTGATTGCAGGCACAGAATAACACTATCCAAACACCATGTGTTAGCTTTGACTATGGAACAAGGAAATGAACATCAAAAACACATACCATAACACACCACACAGGGGTTGGACAATGAACTGAAACACTGGCCAATTTAGTGTTGGAGGTTTTATGGCTAAATTTGACCAGCCTGGTGGCCAATCTTTATTGATTGCACATTCCACCAGTAAGAGCAGAGTGTGAAGGTTTAATTAGCAATAGAGTAATAGCACAGTTTTGCTTAAAATATTGCAATGCACACAACATTATGGGTGACATATCAGAATAAAAAAAAAAAAATTGTTGGTGCACGTCTTGCTGGCGCATCTGTGACTAAGACAGCAAGTCTTTGTGATGTATCAAGAGCCACTGTATCCAGGGTAATGTCAGCATACCGCAAAGAAGGACGAACCACATCCAACAGGAGTGACTGTGGACGCAAGAGGAAGCTGTCTGAAAGGGATGTCCGGGTGCTAACCCGGATTGTATCCAAAAAACATAAAACCACAGCTGCCCAACTCACTGCAGAATTAAATGTGCACCTCAACTCTCCTGTTTCCACCAAAACTGTCCGTCAGGAGCTCCACAGGGTCAATGTACATGGCCGGGCTGCTATAGCCAAACATTTGGTCACTCGTGCCAATGCCAAACGTCGGTTTCAATGGTGCCAGCAGGGAAAATCTTAAGCTGTGGACAATGTGAAACATGTATTGTTCTCTGATGAACAATCTATAAGAAACATCTATTGACACCTTCACTGTCTTTCCCACATCCGAGAGAGTTACAGTGTGGAGAAGCCCCAAAGAAGCGTACCACCCAGACTGTTGCATGCCCAGAGTAAAGCATGATCAGTGATGGTTTGGGCTGCAATATCATGGCATTCCCTAGGCCCAATACTTGTGCTAGATGGGCGTGTCACTGTCAAGGACTACCAAACCATTCTGGAGGACCATGTGCACCCAATGGTTCAAACATTGTATCCTGAAGGCGGTGCCGTGTATCAGGATGATAATGCACTAATACACACAGCAAGACCGGTGACAGAGTGGTTTGATGAACATGAAAGTGAAGTTGACCATCTCCCATGGCCTGCACAGTCACCAGTTCTAAATATTATTGTGCCACTTTGGGGTGTTTTGGAGTCACCAGCATCACGTAGTGACCTGGCCACTATTCTGCAAGAAGAATGGCTCAAAATCCCTCTGGCCACTGTGCTGAACTTGTATCTGTCATTCCCAAGATGAATTGATGCTGTACTGGCCGCAAAAGGAGGCCCTAAACCATACTAATGAATTATTGTGGTCTAAAACCAGGCATTTTAGTTTCATTGTCCAACCCCTGTATATCCGCAAAATTACAAAATTTTTTCAACAATGGACTATCATAAATCTAGTTGCTTTTCTACCTACAAACTCAATTAAAGGGCTCCAGTTCAATTAGCATAATTCTGTCTGACCCTGCATAGACTAACCTTCAGCCATCAGCGGATTAATGGTGTGTGCGTGTGTGAGTGCTGATTCAACGAGAGAGCTGCCATGATGAAATATTAAGAGATTTTCCAACACAGAATATAGCGGGTACACCGGCTCATACTTTATTGTAAATCACTGGACGCAAGACCAACAAGAATCTTTTTTACTGTTTCAGTTAAAGTGGAATGGTGTCTGGAAGTCTCCTCGGATTTGTTCAAACCGCACCCAATTGGTTTTATTACCCACTCTTTAGGACAACCTGCTTCTATTACCGTTTTGCAAGTTATGAAATCCAATATGTTTTTTCAGACAGCGTAATGATAATGATCAGCATTAGTTGCCATAGTTATGACTTAAATGTCAGCACAATCCTGAGAGACTTCCACATAATTCACTATATGACTATATGGGGACAGTGAATTCAGATATGACTACTGTATAAACAGTCCCTTGCATTACTGTATCTGTGAACTTATATACTGATCTGACTGCTGAGGTAAATTTTATTTTCTAATACCAAATTTCAATGAAGGATAAAAATGTAGTTTAAGGTTGATATGGTTTGTTAAAGTTGTTTTGACTGTTCGGACTAAACATAAATTTGATTTCAGTCAAGTAAAAAAAGTGCTTCTATTCCGGGTTTTTCTAGTTTAATACAACTCGAATTTTAAATTTGCTTGATACTGGACTGGTCTCCCGTTTGCTTTATTGATATGCCAGCTTATGCCCTTGGACTGGCAATAACTCCAAAAGGTTGTGCCCTGATGACCCATGTTATGATTCCAGTACGATTCCAGATGCCCTTTCTTTTGCTCTAAAGCAAAGAAAGCTGACCTTTTGTCAAGGTCACAAGGGGGTTAATATAGCCAAACGTATGTCACAAATGTACTTATTTGGTTAGTCATATAGAAATAGGATTGAATCTTTTATATTTCTAAATATTAGTATTAGTGTTTTTTTTCAAAATCCTAAAACCCCATTGTAGCCTAAATTGAGTTCACCTGTCCATCCACTCTTAAAAGCAAAAATGATAAATAAATTTATCTTTCTTTCCCAAGACTTGGTTTGAGCTTTAAGCCTTTTTTAAGCATAAATCATTTTAAATTTAGTTAACTTAAAAAACAGAAAGTCTTGTTCTCTTACACAATTAAGTAAAGATATCTTGCGGAATTATTCGATATTATTACCAAATATGAAGATCAAAATACAGATTAAAAACAAAGAATTAGAAAATGAAAGGAAATACACTGGGGAGGAATACTACCCAATGGTCCAAAATTACATCACTAAAGAGTGGACTCAAAAGCGCAGGGCATTATTTGGGACAAAACCAAATTAATGGCAAAGTATTCAGCCCCATTTCAAGGCCACTTTCATCACTTTCCAGTTATACTGCGACAGTTAGTATAACTGGGAACTAACTATCGCAGTTAGTTCCCAGTATATACTCCTATATACTATATAGTATATACTCCTATAATCTAGTATAACAGATTGTAGAGCTGCGTAGCTACGCAATCCGCAGTGTATTGCGTCGGCCCTACCAGTCCACATCTTCCCCTTTCTGAGCACCAGAAAGTTGAGCTCCTGCTGGACTTTACATGGACTGAAGCACCACCTGGTGGCAGGTATGTGGACCGTCAACTCACCGGTCTGTAGCTTCAATGTCGAAGCACAACCTCTTCTCGATGGAGTCAATTTTCCTTCTGGTGCAGGATTTCAGTATAAAGCTTTCTTCATCTCCCTGAAAAAATAACATATGGTGAAATACAGGCCCAATTTTCTTTTTTTTACATTTAACTGACAATTAACATATTTGACTTTTGTAAGCCTGGACCCTTGACAGGAAAGTGTGATCAGACGTTCTATATTTACCCACTACACTGTCATCACATTGATGGTTATATAAATGAACGAAAAAGTGTTTTAAAGTTAAAAAAAAAGTTACTCTATATATGTAACTTCTTAAAAAAAGAGCAGCCAAGAAATAGGGTTCAAATGTGGCAAGCTATTTTTATTTGAACACTTATTTGCAACAGGCAACACATATGCCTGTGGAGTCCATTACCAGTGTGTTGTCATGCCCTCTGTTTCAACGACCTCTCTACTTACAGTCTAAACCTGTTTATTTGTTCACCCTGCTAGGGGACTGCTCTAGTGCTCCCTTCTCTGTTCTTTAGTAGTCTTTTGAAGTCACTAACGATAAAACTAATTGTGACAAAGGTGATTTTTGAAGAATTTCTCAGCTGTTCTTTTTTCAAATAATGAAAGTGAAGAGGACTGTTCTCCAACTAAATACAACAGTAATTTGTGGCCGGTATGGCTGTGGAGTATACAATATAAACTTACCCTCTGACCACCCCAAGTCTAGAGCAATGAGCATGACTGACAACCAAATGGTGCCGCAGGTGGAGTTCACAAAGCAGTATGTACACCACCTGAGGACTGGCTTTTGGTCAGTAGAGTGTTCAGTGTCAAAATTGAAGAAGCTGCCGATTTACCAGAGTTTAATAAAGGATACAATATGTGGCGCTGTAGTACGTTTCAAAACTGATGCACAGATGGCCAAACACAAACTGTCATACTCTGTGAACTCCAACTGCGGTGAGAAGCGCTCATTGCTTTTGACTGGGAATGGTCATAATGTAATGGCTCACTGGTGTATATATAGTCACATGGACCACTTTTATGATATTTTACTTGTGATTTGGGCACTGTTTTTGCTCAGATTTTTTTTGCCAAAAAAAAGAGTTTTATCCAGCACAGCAACATGAATTTGTATCACTGTATTTAACGATTTTACATTGCATTTTAGTTAATTCCTTATTTCCTATTATTACAATTCAAATGTTATTTGTTAAAGCTTGTACTAATCTGTTGTTAGTAAAATGTTTTCTGTTTGATTTTCTCCTGTAGTTGGCTGGTTCCTATCATAAGTGTTGGGCTGGTCTTGTGTAGTGGGAATCTAATGGAGCCACATGCCATCCCTAGTGCAGGAGTGATGCTATCGACCTCACATGTGACGGGTCACACAGAGTGGAGAGCAGGGCTGGCACAGCACCAGGTGCCTACAGGAGTGCCAGCTCCTCGCTAAGATAAGAGTCCCTTTACTGCCAGCAGAGAAAACAAGAACCACACGCTCTGCCAACATCCGCTTTCCAAAGGTCACACATGCTGAGTGCAGGACTGAGAGAGGGAATGTGTGTTTGAGATGGAGGGAAACACAAAAACAGAGGAAACTTACAATCTTGCCTCCTGACTTCTGATCGAAGAGTACTATGGTCATGCACTTGGGTTGTCGGTGGTAGATGCAGTAGTATTTCACCCATGTGGACAAAAAGGAACCTGGAAATAAAACAACCTCTCCATTAAATAGTGAAAATGGACATAGACGTTAAGACAGTAAGTCAAATTGAATAAGCTGTATATATACACCAGTATTTCTCAATCTGAGGGAAAACAAACTACCAACAACAAACTGGGGAAAACAAAATATTTTAAACATATTTAAAGACAATAAAGCATTTAAATAAATTAAAATGCCTATAAAGATATTTATTACTGTTTTTATAACATTGTTTTAAGTTGTTAATGGCACATTTAGAAAGCTACAGACTTAAAAAATGCTTGAATAATGTTCTCATAACCAAGCAATAATGTTAATATGCCTAAAAACAGGGCATTTTGAACATTACTAGAACATTCAAAATAATATTTAATGTTTTTGTTATCTAATTGAACATTAGGGAAACATTCTTACAAACTAAAATTGTTGCTGTTTATGCCAAGCTCATTTTATTGGTTAGCAATTGTCAGTGGGAATGAAGAATTTGAGTCCAGGTTGTTTAAACGTACGTTCCTCCTGCACAAACAGATATCCCTCCATGGTGTGTAGGCTACTGCTCTTGTGATAATGCGGGTTTTCCTTCATCTTCTTCATCAAGCATTTCACCTCTGATCATGTGCTCTCAAACCGGTTCCTCGTCTGCAAAGACCACTCACAACATTTACTACACCTGCAGCCATGACAGACTGGATATAGTTCGTACCCATGATGATAGTAAGTAAACAGACCCTGTAGGAAAGCCAGCAACTGCCAAGCCAAAAACATTAAGCACAGTAGCAGTCAGTAATCAGAGATTATAATATTATACATACATTAAATATAAAATAAAATAAACAAGCAGACAAAGCTGTTTATTGTGAAGGCTTCTGACTTTGTAGTAATTGCAATTATATGTCACTTCTAATAATTTTCATAAGAATCATATGAGCTACACTAACAAAAACGATCAAGGTTTTATAGACATGTACCATGGCAGTACCATGTTTTTATGGACAAGTATCACTGCAATACCATTGTATTTTAGGCATGTACACTATCATGGCAGTACCGTAGTATTCTTTTAAGTACCTTGGAATACCATATAAATATATGAAATATATACGGTATATAAAAAAATTACTATTCAGTACCATGCTATTATCATTTGATACTATGACTATACTATGGTACCACCACAATACTTTTTTGAAAGAGTAAGATTGAGTTGAGACACTGAGACACTCTTTGTCTATTGGATATAAAGAAAGACAGGGATAGTTTACTGGTTCCACAAACTCAAACATTTTCCTCTCCTGAACGTCCTGCACTTTGAAGACGTATTCCAGTGAAACCTCATAGAAGTGCTGCCTCACAAGATCCACCTGGTTATCTGCCTGAAGAAACACAGACAATAAGTGAACAATAACTTCTTATTGTTAAATGGCTTTTAGTCCATGGTATATTTTTAGGCCTATACCATAAAAATAGGCCCTTTAGCATATATTTGTGCATTTTATATGCTAAAAATAAACTTTTAGCATATATTTGCACATTTTATATGCTAAAAATAAACTTTTTGCATATATTTACACATTTTAAAAACAAACTGAAAAACGTCCTCTATGCCAGTATCACTACTCCCTACATTACTTTACTAATACAGTACACTTAAAAGACTGAATGAGTAAGAGTGAGTCAAATCCAACTTAATGGATTTGTATTGGCAAGCCATTGAGTGAATACCTGTTTTATACAAGTTATTGTGGTGCATCATGGGATGGAATAAGTGCTTACTATTGAATAATGTTTACTATTATTGTTACTATTATTAAATAATGTTTACTATGGTTTTGGACACCAATACAAAATGGCTGTCCCCTTAAACAGGGCACTAGAACAAAGGGCTACTTCAAACACACCCTTTGTCTTTCACAAAAATTGACCAAAAATATTGCTGACCCAAATTTATTCCCATTAAAATGCACTTTAGTATAAAAATACCCAATGGTTAATACTACAGTGTTACCACAGAGAAAAAGATCACCACATACCCGAATCAGAAGCCATGGATGAACAAGGAGGTGCGGCTTCTGCTAAAGGCACGTAACAATGCCTTCAGATCAGGTGATGCACAGGCCTACAGTACGTCCAGGGCAGACCTGAAGAGGGGCATCAATAAAGCAAAGTACAGCTACAAGCTGAAGGTGGAGGAACACTTTGTTAACTCCGATCCCCGACGCATGTGGCAGGGCATACAGGTCATTTCTGACTACAAACCCA